>JAHHUM010000296.1:34419-204419 GCA_036173005.1 Crenichthys baileyi | reverse complement strand
AAAAAAAAAAAAACTGCAAAAATTGAACAAAAAACATACACCCGTTTTGGAGATTATTGAGGTTTATTTTTGAAATCGCCTTAATGAAGGAATCGTTCCATCCGACTAAAGACGTTTATATTCTCCACATTGCTGTCCAAATTACTGAACGCTGCCGACCATTAAATAAATACTGCACATGAAAAACCACATCTGTGACACTATTTGCTTATTGCGTGCTGCATGATGTGTACTTTTTTTGCACGCATTTAATCGCATTGTTGACTACATCTTAACCTGCATATGACAAATAAAACCATATCAATGCCATATCAGTGCTGTTTGTTTTGTAAGCAGTTAATCATCTGTGCTGCTGTTCCACAAGGAAAGCTTTTCTCAAGGGCGATTAACAACTCTGCGAAAGCAAACGCAAAAGTATTTGCGTGGTGATGCGAAAGAAAAATAAATTCCCCCCCATGCCCCCTCGCTTTGTCCGTACCTTTTCCCCCCGGGGGACTGTGGCAAAAGCTCTTAAAAATTTTGGGCAAATGCAGCAACTTTTTTGGTCAGAAGGGGGGACTTGACGCGTGATGGTATTTTTGACTAATGAAGAGATGGAGCTGTTTTTCAATCAACCCAGAATTTTTGCCTTAATCACGGTTACTTGATTATTACTAAACCCACGTTTTCAAGCAGCATACTGCATTTTTAAAACCCCGCTGCA
The DNA here is from genome assembly GCA_036173005.1 of Crenichthys baileyi. Lineage (NCBI taxonomy): Eukaryota > Metazoa > Chordata > Actinopteri > Cyprinodontiformes > Goodeidae > Crenichthys > Crenichthys baileyi. The sequence continues at coordinate 203,716 of JAHHUM010000296.1, read as the reverse complement.
TTCAAAAAACTCCCCCTGAAGTTGTAATATTTGCGACTTCCTGTCAGCTCTATGAGTTTAAAAAAATAAGCCCTTACTTTTGATTTACGTTGCAAATCCAATTTTACCACGTCCAGTTTCCACCTCTTTTTGCTCCCTCCTTTCTGAAACGCAGGTGGGGAGAACCATCGATCAGAAGCAGTGTTGGCTTGTGGGTGTTGTATTTTAGTTTGACTCGCATTATAGTATAGGCGTGACCCGTGGGATTTTCCCGAAAAAATGTCAGCCTCTAATATGCATACATATATATACACACATATAGATATTATACCACTTCTAAATTTAGAGGTTTATTTATATATTATATATATTAATATATTATATATATATATTATATATATAGTTCAGTGATGATCTGTCGTGATCTGGCGAGATCGGGCGCGCCCCCACGGAGGAGCGCGCCGCGGAAGTGCGCTCAGCCTGTTTCCTTTTGAGGGCTCTTTTTGGTGCGTTTTTCTCGGTGGTTTATTATTTGGGGTAAATATATTAAAAAACCAAAAAAAAACACGCACATTTGTAAGCCCAGGGTTGCAGCAAAGGTGTGTCTCGTTTATCACTTTCTACCCGGAAAACTTACGAAGTTCTCCCCGTGAAAGTGTCAGTTTCACGTGTTTTTAGTTTGTCATAAATCTGCCTTTCTGTGAAGAATGTTACTCAATAAATGATGAAAACAAACAAACAAAAAGATTCAGTTAATTTTGTTTAATTCAAAAAGGCCATATTTGAAAAATGATAGCACATGTAGTCCTGTGCACTTCATAAAATGTTTAAAATTATAATTTTTTGCCAAACTGACATATTTCTACTAAACCCCAAAGCAGAGTGAGCAGAGCGACGCTGGATAATCCACAAATCAATCTTTCAGGAGGAGGATTTTTCACCCCCTCTTCACCGGAGGCTAAGGGAGACTTTATGGAGCCCATCGCCATCGGGCCGGACCCTTATCAGTTCGAGCTCAAGGCTCTGAGTCAGGGGTGCCCGACGCCGGCGCTGCAGGGGCAGTGGAGGACAGAATGTGGGCGTGTGACTTTATACCCCAAACGGGCTGTGACGATTTGTGAAGTTGTGAAGATGGCAGCACTAAGACGGTTTTGGACAAATATTGCAGAATTAATCAATTTTTAATCAAAATGAAAAAAAAAACGCACAGTGACATAAAGATTCTATTCAATTCAGTTTATTTATATAGCACCAATTCACAACACACGTCGTCTCAAGGCACTTCACAAAAGTCAGGTACATACATTCCAATTGATCCTAATCATTGAACAGTGCAGTCAGAGTTAGTTATTTATTCAAATTGGATAATTTTTTTTTTCTATCTAAGGAAATGCAGCAGATTGCATCCAGTCAGAGACTTGCAGCATTCAATCCTCCTGGATGAGCATGTAGAGACAGTGAACAGTCACTGGCGTTGACTTTGCAGCAATCCCTCATACTGAGCATACATGTAGTGACAGTGGAGAGGAAAAACTCCCTTTTATTAGAGAGAAACCTACAGCAGAACCAGGCTCAGTGTGAGCGGCCATCTGCCACGACCGACTGGGGGTTTGAGAGAACAGAACAGAGACAGAAAGGATCCAGGAGTACTTTCTATGGGAGGGAAAAGTAAATGTTAATGGATGTAGCTCCTTTAGTCGTTTCATCTAGAAAGAAAGAACAGATCAACTTTGAGCCAGTTTTCAAGTTTAGAGTCTAAAAGAGAGCACATATAATTAGTTAGTCAGTAAAAGCTCAGTCAACTGCTATGTCTAGGAGAGAGAAAGACACTGAAAGACAGGGCCATGTGGATCATCGGTAGAGGGTGAGCATTAAGTTGTTGCCAGCAGAAGCTTGGACGATGCCCCTCTCCAGAAAGGTGTCACAGGTAGACACGGGAGTCAGGCCAGTTGTAGCTTCTAGGAAGAAAAGAGAGAAAAACCCAAATTTAAAAAGCTGAAATAACAGCAAAAAATGAAAAATTTGGAGAGTAAAGGTGAGAATGAAAACGAAGGAGAGTGAAATGGGCATTATGTCCTCCAGCAGCCTAAGCCTATAGGGGCATAAATACAGAGAAAGCTCAGGATAACCTAAGCCTTTCTAACTATAAGCTTTAAAAAAGGGAAATTTTAACCTAGCCAAAAAGTAGACAGGGTGTCTGCCTCACGGACTAAAAAATGGGAGGGGTTCCACAGGAGGGAGCCTGATAACAAAAATGTTTGCCCCCCATTTACTTCTAGAGACTCGGGAAACCCACCAGTAAACCCTGCAGGTTGAGAACGGAAGTGCTCTGTTGGGAACATAGGAACAATCAGATCTCTGATGTATGATGGAGCTAGATCTTAAGGGTTTTATATGTGAGGAGGAAAATTTTAAATTCTATTCTGGTTTTAACGGGGAGCCAATAAAGGGAAGTAAAATGGGAAAAAATATGACTCTCTTTTTAATTTTCATAGAACTCTTGCTGCAGCTTTTTTGAACAGCTAAAGGGTTTTTTTACTGCTTTTTGGGGCACCCGATAGAAAAGAATTACAATAGTCCACCCTTTGGGGGAAGAAAACAAATGCATGGACTAGTTTTTCAGCGTAACTCCGGGATGGATTTTCTAATTTTGGCAATTTTCCCGGGGTAAAAAAAAGGGAAACCTAGAAACCTGTTTAATATGGGATTTAAATAATGTCCTGGTCAAAAAAACACCAATTTTTTTTACTTTTTATCTGGGGTTCAATTTAATGCCATCCGGGTTAAGTGATTGACTAAGCAGTTTTTTTTTTAAAGACTCGGCCCAAAAGACGAAAACTTCTGTTTGTCTAATTTTAGAAGCAAAACTTTTTAAAGTCATTAAAGATTTTATGTCTTCAAGACATGTTTTGTAGTCATCTAACGGTTGGGTCATCGGGTTTATGGGTAAGTAAAGTGAGTATCATCAGCAAAACAGTAAAAAATTATGCTATGCTGCCAGTCAGACAAATAAGATTACACCACCCTAGCGCGTTCCCCTGACCCCTTTACAGTTTTCCAGCCTTTTAAAGAGAATATTATGGTCGACTGTATAAAAATGCGCACTGAGATCAAACAGAACCATACAGAGCAAGTCCATTATCTGAGGCCATAAAAATATCATTGGATTTCAGCAGAGTTTTTCAGTGCTTGATGAGCTCTAAGCCTGACTGAAACTCTTCAAAACATGTCATTGTGTGTAAATGCTACACATTTGTTTGCAACTATTTTCTCAAAAATTTTAGAAAAGAAGGGAAAGATTGGATATAGGTCTGAAATTTTTTCAAGTCATCTCGATCAAGCGAATTTTTCTTAATAAAGGTTTAATTACATACCTTAAAAAGCCTTTTGGTACAACCCTTTTTACTAAAGATAGATTAATCATATCAAAAAGGGGGCTGGTAATCAGGGGGAAAAACTTCCTTAAAATAATTTGGGGGATTGGGTCTAAATAAAAATTTGATTTTTTTAGATAAACTAATATTTTGATAACTCAGGAAGACCCACAGGATCAAAGCAGTCCCAAAAAAAGATGGGTTTACAGTTACTTCCAATGTTGTTTCACTTGCAGGATGAAGTAATCATCTCGGGAGTATGTCAAAGATTTTTTTTTAATAAAATTTCATTTATTTAAGAGAATCCATAAAGTCATGATGCTAAAAAGGTAAGGGGAAAGGGGGCTCAACAGAGCTCTGACTCTGGTAAGTTTACAACTGTACTAAAGAGAAACCTAGGATTTTTTCTTGTTCTCTTCTATTAATGATGAGAAAAAGCTGTCTGGCTTGGCGAAGTGTCTTTCTATAAACAGTAGGCATTTTTCCCGATTAAGTAGGAATTTCTAGTGTGTAGAGCGCCATTTTCTCTCCAATTTTTTAACATTTTGCTTTAAAGTATGCAGCTCTGAATTAAAACCAGGGAGCCCGCCTTATGAAGATTACCTTCTTTTTCAAGGGTGCTGCATTGTCTAATGCATTTCGCAATGGGGAAAAAAATATGAACAAAAAAATATTGTGAAGGGGGAAAACAGAAAATTTTTGCCCTCCACTGTGTTTTTCATATAATGAGGAGATTAGAGTGGAAAAAATTTTTAAAGGGTTGTTACAGCATCGTTGATAAGATCTATATAATGAAATTTTCTTTCAGGTGTGGAGTACCCGTTAAATTAAACTCAAAGGTTTTAAAAAAGGTCAAACGGACAGGTTTATGAGAAAATATTGTTATGTCTTTACATCAATGCCATATGTCAGACAAGGTCCGAGAATGAAGACAGATGTGGGTAGGTTTGTTAATTTTTTAGTAAAGCCCAATTTGGCTAAGATAGTTAAAAGGGAATATTTAAGCTTCCTTTCAGTGTCAAAATGAAAATTAAAATCCCCCCCCATAAAAACCCTTTTCGTATTTTTTTAAATAAATCAGATAAAAGGTCTGAAAAAATGATCAAAAATTGAGAGTAAGGGCCTGGGGACGGTACAAAAAAAACAAACAAAGTGGTTTTATTGCTTTGCAATTTTTGGGTGTGGAAAATGAGGGTTAAAAAATTCAAAGTTGTAGCAATTTTTTTGGTCAGGGGCTAATCAAAAATCGGACTGAAAGTGGTTGCTACTCCTCCCCCTGCCCCGTATTTTGAGGAATGTGAAAATTTAAATAAATTTGTAGGAGTTTTACTCATTTATGTAAAAATAATCCCCTTGCTGCAGCCGATTTTTTTGAGGCAAATAAAACAATCTGATTGTCACAAAAAAAGGTCCCAAATAGCAAGTCTTGAAAAGGGGATCTTATGTTCAGTAAGCCACTTTTAAATTGTTGTATTTTTTTTTTTAGTCTGAGGTGTTTATTTTTTTTTAGATTTTTCCTGATTTCCCCCTTTTTGATTATTTTTTAACTATTCAATTTTTGGGCCCTGTGCGGAAAACTGTCTTAAAAGGTAATGGGTGGGTAGCGGTAAGAAGCTGCAGAGGGAGTGTTAAACTTGACCCTGCTTCCTGGTCTGAATCCCGGGTTGCAGAGTTTTGGAGAACTAAAGAATTCGGCCAGATTCCCCAAAAGAGCTCTCCCTCCAAAATGGGGTGGATGCCGTTCTCCCGGACAGACCCGGGTTTTTTCCCCCAAAATGTTCGCCAATTATCAATGTAACCCACATTGTCCTGGACACCACCTAGACAGCCCTAGAAATACCAGTGAATGGAGTCTATATTTCAGTGTATTTAGATGAGCTTTAGGACCTTGTAGTTTATCATTATCAACGTGTGCGTGGCTGCCGCACATTTTCACGGCAGGTCAAACGTTTGCGTGGATTACCGCACACTTTCACACAACGTTCATTTTTATACCTCCCGAGTTGTGCATGAAACTTTTTCAAAAACTCTGGATGCTTCATGTATGGAAGCCCATTAATGCTTAATAAAACCTGACATATGCACATGGTCTGTCACATTTCTAGGATTTTTAAAGTCACATTTGTGACACTGAAAGCTGACAATATGATTTAATTTCCTATTACTTTTAAAATTTTGATCATTTTCAAAAGCTGATATTCTTGGTAATATATCACTTAGTTATAACTTTGAAATTCAAAAGTTTAAAGTCATTATTATTACTATCAATCTAATAATATGTTGAAATGTACAATGATACCAGTCTAAATGTTACTTTTAAAGTTATAATTGTGAGATGTAAAACATGCAATTATGACTGAAAGTCCATCATCAAACCGAGACATAACAAAAGTTTGACATTCATGCAGTATATCACGACCAGAGACAGAGAACCCAAATTCAGCCAAACACAAAGTGATAAGTAAAAAGGTTTATTCAGAAACTCAGGATCAGAGAGCAGAACAGCAGTCAGCTTCCAGGAACCACTAAGAACAGAGAGACTAGTTAGTGGCTGAATAAAACTCAGGATCTGCAAGGAGTTAGACTAGAGGGCCAGGCGGGCTCAGGCTGAATAAACCAGTGGCTAGGCTGAGACGTAAATCCAGGGACAGAAACAAGGTCGAATTCCAGGGCTAGAGGCGTCAGACAAGGGGCAGGCAGAGACATAAACCAGAGGCAGAAAACAGAGTCGAAATCCAAAATCCAATCCGTCAGACAAGGAGCAAGCAAGAGGGAATAATCCGTAAGGCAAGGCAAGGTCATGGAACGAGATCAGTCAGGAAGGAACGCTGGATAACTACTCACAAATGTTTTCGAAAATCTGGCACCGTCTGCCTGTCAGAGGGCTGTATATAACTGCAGCTCCACAGATGTGTGGCATGACGGTGATTGCGCAGCAGCGCAGGAGCAGACAGGTGAAGCAGATGAGTTAATTGCATGAGTGAGAGCAGAGCAGGCAGACGGGCCAGAATCATAACACAGTATTTAGTCAACAAACCTTTTTCAAGATGTAAACAGAAAAGGAAATCCTTGTTCTTCATGGTTTTCAACATAGGAAACCGGATCAGTTAGAGTTTCAGGTTGCATCAGGGCTTTGTTAATTTCCTACTGTCTCTTCATGCTTTACACAGCAGAACCCTGGAATTGGTGGTGTGGCTACAACCACATCGTTTGTCAGTGAGTCAATTATTCTGTTGTACTTTGATGGTGAAGCCACTGGGCGTATTGTACTAATGTTACAAGTAGTACAGATGCATCTAAACAAAGTAGAATATCAATAGAAGATTGAAGAGCACAAGAGTGTGGATTTCCAATCAATACAACAGTACCAAACACAGACAAGGAAACTCTTGTTTTCAGAGAAAGTATAAAATGCTAGTGTCCATGTTAATTACCTGACTTGAATACACATGAAAACGTATGGAAAGAACTGAAGATCAGAGTGCGTAGAAAGAACTCCCAGAACCTTCAACATATGAAGACAGATTGTGAGGAAGAATGGGTCAAAATCCCACCTGAGGAATGAATGTAACTAGTTTCTTCATACAGATGTCTTTAAATTCTCATTAACCAAAAAATGCTTTTCCACAAAGTATGAAATACATTCCTGTTAGTATGTTCAATACTTTCCCATTTAATGCCATTATTTCCCAGTGTCATTCCAATTTCTATCTATAATTTCATTTGTGGACTTTTTTCTTTCTCTGTATGTGTGGATTATCGGGCTGCAGCCCACATCAGCTTTGAATTTCATGTCACTGGCCCCACTAGTATTATTAAAACTGAGAAAAACGTTGAGATGATCCATAATTACTGTATCTATGTTAAAGGTAAAGGCTACAAGATCATCTCCAAGCAGCTTCATGTTCCTGTGACCACAGCTGTTTGCATCATTAAAAAGTAAAGGTTCATAATCAAGCAGATAATTTGGGTGGTAGAACAAGTGCAAAGGAGATTAAGCTGAACTCCAAGGTCATGGTTTCAGGACTTTCTCATCACATCATCATCACATGTTGAACAATTGTTGAACTCCATGGAAGAAGACCAAGGAGTGCAACCTTGTGTTATGTAGAATGAAACATTGTAAACTTGCAGCATGCATCAGACACAATTCTGCTTTTTGACTAATTTTTAATCAACATAAAACAACATACGTTAAGGCACTGTTATGATTCTGGCACGTCTGCAAGCAGACGTGCCAGATTTTTGAAAGCCATCGTGTGAGTAGATATCCAGCGTTCCTTCCTGACTGATTGTTGTTTTGACCTTGCCTTGCCTCTTGGATTTTTGCCTCTGCCTGCCCCTTGTCGGACTGTTTGGATTTTGGTTTTGATCCTGTTTCCTGCATCTGATTTATGCCTCTGCCTGCCCCTTGCCTGACGTCTCTTGTTCCGATCATTGACCATGTTTCTGTCCCTGGATTATTGAATCAGCCTAGCCCTTGGATTATTCAGCCAAAAGTCACCTGTCTCTCTCACCTGTGCTGTGGAGATCCCTGCCTTCTAGCCACTGAGGTTTCCCCTCTGGGTTTCAAGTTCAACCCAAGAGAAGAACAGGTTAGTGACTTTTCTGATCCTTGCAAGATTTGGAGAAACTACAAGTCACTAATCCTTCTTTCTGCTTCACTGATTCCTGGAAGCTGTGTGGAGTTTAACCTGAGTGACGTTTTCCTGTGGCTGAATAAACTTTTTAATCTTTCAGTTCTGTGTCTGGCTGAATCTTGGGTCCGCCTTTTTCTAATTCGTAATAGGCACTAATTCTTTAAAAATATTCCACATTGTTTGAAAAACAACATGAGCATGGATGGACTAATATCTGTAGAGAGCAGAGGAGCCCCTGGGTCGGAGAATCTAGTAGAAGAGAGCATTTTATTTTGAGAAATTAAATCAGATGAAAGAAAAGGTACAAAATTACTTTGAAAAACTGCACAATTGACAAAGGAGGCAAAAGCAAGCAGGGGATATAAAGATACTCAGCTTGACCATAAAACATTTGGAAAAAAATATATTTTAAACTGATCGAAACAAATGAGTTTGTGACTCAAAACGGTTCAAAAACAATAATTTAGAAAGGAATGCAGACAACAAAGACAATGGAAACAAACAGGAGTTTACAGGCTTAAACTCAAACAACAGTTATGATTCCCAGTGGACCTCTTTATTCTTTTTGAATTCCCAAATAAGAAACGCCCATTAGATACATTTATTAGTGCAACTTTAAGTTTCTAAAACTGACATATTGCCTTCTTATTATACATCCACATTTTGTTCAATCACAACAGAAATCCGGTGTGGTACAGCAGATATTACTTCAGTCAGCACATTTCTGGTTCCATGTGAGAATTAAAAATAAATGCAGAAGTTCTTCATGCTTTGATACCTTAAAGGTCCGACTCAGTTAACACTAAAATCACAACTACCTCTTCAACACGTCCGAACTTTTAAATTAAAATCAGTTAATTTCTGACATTGATTCTTTATAAATATTGAACAAGCACACGGTCCACTAAGACTCGGCTGCTTTCCAGTCCAAATAAAAATCCTACAGCTAAAAAACAAAACACCAGGTGTAGAGTTTGGATATTAAATCACTAAAGATTCAGAACAAAAAAACTAAAAAGCACCTAAAATGAACCACATTTCTGGACACTTTGATGAGAATAATGCTGTAAAACCTTAGTTTTTATTTCCAGGAAAAACTCACCTGGAAGCTCCACCGTAAATTAAAATATGATCAAAAAGTTAAATATCGTTCAGTCATTCAAGTGAAACTCATATTATACATATTCATCACCCACAGGATGATATATTTTAAGTGTTTATTTCTGTTTCATTCTTATGATTATTGCTGACAGCTAATCCAAAGAAATCCTGAATCTGATTATTATCCAAGAAAGGATTTCTAATAGAAAAGTTATGTTAAGGTCAACACAACCATGGGAAGACGGCTGACATCACAGTTGTCCCCCAGGCAGTCACTGACACCCTCCACAAGGTGGGTAAGCCAGTCACTGAAGAAGCTAGATGTTCTGAGTGTTGTATTCACGCATATTAATGGAAAGTTGAGTGGAAGGAAAAAGTGTGTTAATAAAATGTGTGCAAGCAATAGATATAACCATTGCCTTTAGATGTCGCTTGAGGTCAGTGTGACTCATATAATCATGGACATATTTTTCAATTGGCGTAGATTTCTATATATACAAAAATTGTTTGTCATTATTGGTCTCATGAAAATTATTCAGAGAAACTGAATTTTGGATGAGTGAACCTTAAGCTATAATCATCAAAATTCCTGAAAATAAAAAGTTAAGATAATTCACCCGGCATATGAGTTACTGAAATAATAATATGAGTTACTGAAATAAATGAACTTTTTCATAATGTTCTATTTTAATGAGCTGTTGCTAAGTTCAGCTCCAACCAATTCTGTTCAACTTCTTTCATTTTCCTTCCACTGAGGACAGAATAGTACCCTGGATAAAGACAGAAACAACCTGATACCATTGTAAGAGAGATATGTTATTATCGCATTGTTTGTGTTCCAGAAATGTGTTTCTGTGTTCCAGAAATGTTTGAGATATTTTTAGTGTTACCATAATAAAAACTGCCATGCGTCAGAGCTGTCTTTGCATACCAGACTTCAACGCAGAAACAAAGATGTTGTCACCAACAGATGAGCATTCTGTCTGACATGTCAGCGTTCAGCAATGTTTTTTACGTATCGTGAGTAGTTTAATGTGAACTGAAACTTAAGCTGAGGTAGTCTTGATTATTAATTACAAAGTGAAAATAAATTAATCCCATAGTAGCACTGAGTTAAATTCGGCTAAATTTGTTAGAGCTGTTAAGTGGCTCCAACCACTCCAAAAGCTGTGTGGGCACTGGTCTGCTTTATTTGATTCTTTATTTAGTTCACCATCCACAAAAACTACTTTAAAGTTCAGATCAAAGAAGTTAAAACATCTATCCTTCTTTTTCTTAATGTCTGAGCCAAATGAGCGACAGCATTTTGACTTCACTTCTGTCCACCACATATTTGGTACTAGCTTAAAGTGACCTTTTATTTTTAAATAAAACATTGTTGTGAGTTAAAGTACCTGTAGACAGACATATAGAGTTGGAGGGGTGTACCACATGGCACCCTCAGGATAACATTTTGAAAGTTATATTACTGGAGTGTAATTAAACCCTCATTGTGAAGACAGGGTGATTGACTGAAGAAAAGCGAGACTTTCAGCTGCTTCCATTCACCACTGCTTTCTAATTTAATGAGGGCAATCCGACTGACACAGCTGTTGGGAGAAAAGTGCTGATGCCTAACGGTGGTCGAGTAACAAAGCTGGTTAGAACTACAGCACAAATAAAGTCTATTATTATATTGGTTCAATACACCTCAATTAAATGAATAGTTCATTATGAGGCCTCTGCTCAACTAGATCACATAATAAGGATAACTGAGCCATCTGAATCAGCTGTGTCTGAGCAGTGCTAACAAGCGGTACAACGGCCCTCAAGCACTAGATCTGGACACCACTGGTCTACCCGACTGCCAGAATAGTTTTTTGAATAAAATATTTTGTTCCAAAAAGAAAGTCATTCATCTATGTGGCAAATTACAGCTTGCCATTCAGCACTTTTAAATTCCAAGATAAGGTGTTGGTTTGTAAGGTCTCCAAGCTTTCAGACAAAATTTCTCCTGACTTCCTTCTCCTTACTGGACAAATGGCAAATCTTCCCTTCATGAACACACATTTGGGCTTGAGAGTTTTCTAATACGAATTTGTTTATGGCCACTGCGTTTTGCACAACTTGCTTTTTATATGAACATTTACAAAGTACTTCAGACATGTTTACTCTTTTGGCTTTACTTCGAATGTTTGAGTACACATTTCCAGATAAATCTTGCCAGCTGTTTAACACTATTTGAAAAACAACACATGCTGTTTTTTTGGGCAATACTTCATATGTCTAAGGGAAAAAAATTGATGTTGCAGAATAAAGTGGACAGGCGTGTAAATAAGAGCTGTTTAACTAAATAATCTGAACTGAAACTTTCTGTGTAGTTATGCTGCTATAGGCTTAGGCTGCTGGAGGACATAATGACCACTTTCACTCTCTTCGCTACATTCTCACACTACTCTCCAATTTTGCATTATTTGCTGTTATTTCAGCTTTTAACTTTGTTCTCTCTTTTCTCTTCCTAAAAGCTACACCTGGCCTGGCTTTGTGTCTACCTGTGACACCTTTCTGGAGAAGGGCATCGTCCAAGCTTCTGCTGGCAACAACTTAATGCTCACCCTCTACCGATGATCCACATGGCCCTGTCTTTCAGTGTTTAACCCTTTCTCTCTCCTAGACATGGCGATTGGCTGAGCTTCTACTGTAACAAACTCTATATGCTCTCTTTCAGACTCTAACCTTGAAAACTGGCTCAGAGTTTATCTGTTCTTTCTTTGTAGGTGAAACGACTAAAGGAGCTACATCCATTTACATTTACTTTTCCTTCCCATAGAAAGGACTCCTGGATCAGTGCTTCTTTGTTCTCTTTGTGTCTCTGCTCTGTTCTCTCTAACCCCCAGTCGGTCGTGGCAGATGGCCGCTCACACTGAGCCTGGTTCTGGTTCTGCTGGAGGTTTACTTCTGTTAAAAGGGAGTTTTTCCTCTCCACTGTCGCTACATGCATGCTCAGTATGAGGGATTGCTGCAAAGTCAACGCCAGTGACTGTCCACTGTCTCTACATGCTCATCCGGGAGGAGTGAATGCTGCAAGTCACTGACTGGATGCAATCTGCTGGGTTTCCTTAGACAGAAAAACTTTTTATCAAATTTGAATAAATAAGTAACTCTGACTGCACTGTTCAATGGTTAGGACTAATTGGAATGTATGTACCTGACTTTTGTGAAGTGCCTTGAGACAACGTGTTGTGAATTGGCGCTATATAAATAAAAAACTGAATTAACAGCCTGACCCCATGCAGCAAACAAAGCAGACACCCACATCCTGTCTTTGTGTCTTTCTGCATTAAGCCAAAGTTTGTTCTAAAACTCTCAGTTTTAAGCATCCATTCCCTCCCAGATAGTGCTTAGATTTTTCCAACCACAATGAGCTGTGCTCAGTTCAAGTTTCTCAGGAATAAAAAGCCACATAAAGATCAGAGTTCTCAGGAAACACAAATGTCTCCTCATTAATGTGCTCCGGCTTAGCACTGGACAATCACTAAATTACATGCGAGACTGGATATTCACAAACCAAAGCAATGCATTTGAATTCAGGTAAATCAGATTTGTGTCGACCCAGTGCACCCCTGATTAACCTTTGACCTTTGAGTTTCCATAAGTCTGGGTAAGTTTCTCCACCTCAGTAGGAGAAACTCCAGGAATTAATGGGCCCAAGGACAACAACACATTCAAGCCCTCTAAGACTAACAAGATAAATACACTCTGTATGCTAATTAGCATATACCATTAGAAAGTGTTTCATAAATCTTTAACTTTTTCCACATTTTGTCAGGTTTCAACCCCAAACCTCACTATATTTTACTGGGATGGTTTTTGTCATACAAAAATCCAATGCAGCACTTTGAAGTGGAGGAAAAATTAAGCATTGCTTTCAAAGGTTTTTGCCCCAAAAAAAATCAAACAATTTGGATGTGCATTTGTATTCAACTCCCCTTTACTCTAATACTGCAAAAAGCAGGAGGCCCATGGTAACTTCAGAGGAGCTGCAGTGATTCACAGCTCAGGTGGAAGAATTTGTTAATAGGACAACTGTTAGTCATGCACTCAACAATCTGGCCTCTCTCTGGTGGTAAGATTGTTAAATGTGTCACATACATCATGCTGACTGTGAAACATGGTGGTGGTGAGTTTACCTTTAATTAGCAGGGACAAGGAAGATGGATGGAGCTAAATACAGGGCAATACTGGAAGAAAACCTGTTAGAGGCTGGAAAAGACTTGAGGTTGGGAGAGACATTCACCTTCAAACAAGACAAAGATCCTAAACGTCAAACATCATCAGATCAAAACATATTCATATGTTAGAATGGCCCAGTCAAAGTCCAGAAATAAAATACATGAGAATCAGAGCCTATGGCTAGATGTATTAAATTAGAGAGCGGAATAAATTCAGTACGTTGCATTTTGCAGATTTTGATTTTTTTCTCTATCATTTTCCTTCCACTTAACAACTCTGCTGTATTTTTGTTGTTCCATCACAAAAAATCCCAATAAAATATATAAAAGTTAGTTGTTAAGAGACAAAATATTAAAAAAACCATCATGGGTTTTATTTACATTTGTTAGGCTTTCTCATAAGATCACAAAGATTAGATTAAACTTCACTTGTTTTAAATGAAATAAAAAGCCACAGCGGAGAGATGAATCCGTCACTGAACTTAAATCTTAGAGAAGTAGAAAGCAATGAAAACAAGCTCTATTTGTGTCTTTGTTTCTTCAGTCTTCAAGTGTGACTTTTGTAAGGTAACTGTGAACAGAAACCCTAGACTGATGGGTCTTCTTCCTTAAATCTTGCATGTCTGGGGTATCTGAATCTCACAAAGCCATGCTTTAAAATCGATCACGACCGCAGTGTTTGCAGGTCGATTAAACTGTTATAGATCGTTTAAGCTTGTGGCCTCTGAGGAGCTAAAACAGGAGGCAGATCTGTGAAGTCGTCGAGCGATAATCTGACTTGCATGCTTTAACTGCTTTCTGTTCGCTGTCTTTTAGCTGGAACCCAGCTGAACTCATATGGTTCCCGTGGAACGAGCAGATCTATATCGAGTCTCTTCTGCTCTTTATCACTGTCAACTGTCCTGTAGCCGAGCAGCGACATGGCGCCTTTGCACAACTCCTGAATGCGTTTGACCTTGTTGTGGGGCAGCATGGTGCGCCAAGCCTGCGAGACATCAGCAGCATTCCTAGAAGTGATCTGAAAAGCCTCTTTCCTGCTGCCTTTCCCCTTTCCGTGGGTCACCCTGTAGATCCATTCCTCCATCTCACTGGTCATCTCTAAACCTACAAAGTCATAAATATCATTGATCTCCTTAAGTGCGTTGCGTGCAACATCTTCATACCGAACCATTTTGTAGCGGCCTTTCAGAAACGGAGGAGGTTTCAGGATTGCTCTTTCATTGATCCGCACATGGCTTCTGCAGATCTCCTGCATGACTTCATACTGCACATTGGCTGCTGGAACGTTTCTCTGCTCCAGGACAATGGTGTTATCTCTGTCAAAGGCTTTGGCTGATTCCTCTCTTGACCTCATCACGGCCCGAGGATCTCGAACAAGATGAACGATGCGGAGGTCCAGGCTGGGGTCTTGCAAAAGGGGATAAAGGGATTCCAGCTCAAAAAATCGAGTTTCTTTTAAAACCACATGACTGTAAGTGTGACAGGCCTCCTCCACCTTCTCTAAACCTTGAGCATCACATTTCTTTTGGCACTGAGTCTCATTGCTCATTTGACTGCGCAGCGTGAGGGAGCAGGCTGGAGGCGAGCACAGTGCCCGACTCTGGTACCACATAAACAAGGTGGAAACATTGTAGTTTTCAGGCATGTAGGCATCCATCACTGAGAAGTCACACTGGTAGACGCTTCGCATTAGATCCCTCACAGCCATTCGGAGAACTCGTGCCCCAGGTTTCTGCACTTTGGTCCACACGTGCCAAGCAGGCTCCATAAGATAGAAAACAGACGGGTGCTGACTGAAAACCTGACCCAGGAAGGATGAACCCGATCGCCAGGATGACAGCAGCAAAACGTGAGTTTTGCCTTCAGGGGGAGCAGAGTCACAGGGGCTTAGCTGAATGTACCAGTTGCAGAACATCACCACTGCTGCCCCCTGCAGGACGACCAGGAAAATCATAGTGTTGAAGTTTACTCTGCAGCGGGGACTCATGGCTGGAGATCACTCAGTTTCTGGTGCAGGAGAACATCAGCTTGTCACTCTTCTCTGGAAAACAGGAAACACAAACAAAGAGAGTGGAAGACAGATTTTAGCAGGTTTTCAAAAACCACAAAATTTCTTTGTATATAATTTCTCAGAATTAACTTAACAAAGATAGTCTTCTGTCTGAGGTCTGTATCTGACGCTTAATTCTGTGGTTTCAGAGTCTCTTTCAAACAAACCATCCTGACACTAAAGGTCCTTGCTTACTTCAGACTATGGTAAATGGACTGAATTTGTATAGCGCTTGTTGGTTAACATTAACCACTCAAAGCACTTTACAATATAGCCACAGTCACCCATTCTCACTCACAAATCTGCACACATTCAACACTGATACGCAGATACGCACATGCCAATAAACCTCTTGCCCAAGGGCACATCGACATGTGGCAGGAGAAAGCTGGAATCGAATCGAAGATGGACTCCTCTCTGAGCCACAGTCACCAGGCAGGTGGTATATCTGGGAGACGCTGAGTGAAACTTAGTTACAAGACAGGGTGGACAATATGGAAAACAACTCAGTCTTTTTGATAACAAATCCATAACTACATCAAGTCAGAGGCTCATAAAAAACAAACACTGCTCTAAAACTAAAACCCATTAAAAAGAGTACGTTTATATGACATTAGGAAGTACAACTGTACTGGTGTTTGCAATCAGAATCAGTTAGTTTATCATCATAACAATAAATCAAAATTCATGTCGCAATAGTTTTTTTCTCCAAAAAAAGATAAACACAACAATAATTGCCCATCCCTGATTAAAAACCAACATCAGGCTTCACAGTTTTTTTATAATAAAAAAAAATCGTATAAAGAGGAAAATTTTTCTGCCAAATTGTCTGTATCCTTGCAAACTAATGAGCTATACTGCTCTAAGTCTGCCCCCAGCAGCTGGGTGTGATGATGTGGTACTGACTTCTAAGTAGATCTTGTCAGGATCTGGGTTTGTGTTTGTGTGCTTGCTACATGTGCTCATTCTCAGGTGGTGATGGAGCTCTCAGGCGTGCTGGGTGACAGGTGCGACTTATTCCACTGATTGCCAGGAGGAGTACTTAAGCAGGAGGCTGCCAGCACTTCAATGCGAGAGTGTTTTGCCACCAGTGGTACAAACTCGAGCCACACTCTAAGTTTATGCTTCGTACTTCGACCTCGTTTAACTCTTGTTTTTGCTCCTCTGCAGATTTTTGAAAACCTAAGCTTTGGATCTATGTCACTGAGTTTCTGGACTACGTTTCTGGAAGTTATTTTGGATGATCAAGCCTATCTTCGTTCTGAGGATTCCTATCCTGTCATCTGCCTTCGTTTTGGATTCGCATCAAGCCGGCAGCTTCCTGTCCTCTTCGTCTCCTGAGCCAAGCCACAAGCGTACCCTGTCCACCCTCCAACCACCGCACATCGAACTTGTTCCTTTGTTCCGAGCTCACACAGAACAGCACCAAGTGAACTCTCTACGGATATCCCTGCTTAAGACCTGGATCCTGAATCTCATTCCTCCTGGCGACCTGACCACCATTACTCAGTAAGCCGATCTCAGAATCATAATAATTATTTGGTCCTAGTTTCGTCTTTCCTTCTGTTACCCGTACTCATCCATTCTCTTCACTTCTCTCCCTACACCAGTGGTTCCCAAACTTTTTGTCCTGGGCCCCCCTTTGATTCATAGGTAAATTTTGCTGCCCCCCAGCCCAGCACACATTGACCCTCCGACCAGACACACACGTATTTTGTTTTCAAACTCTATTGCAATTTATTTCACAACTCAGTAAACTGCAGTAAATTACAGGTTGCAATAAAATAAACTACAGAGTCATTCAAGTAACAAAACAACAAACCACCTTTTACAGCGTAAATATTTCAAATGTAATTTTTTTTACAGTATAACTATTAAAACATTGCTATTAACCCGTTTTTCAAAAATGTGTAAAATGGGTGTAAAACACAAACAACTCCCTGAGAGGAAAAATAAGGTCAGTCAGTCATTTTCTACCGCTCATTCCATAGTGGGTCGCGGGGGAGCTGGTGCCTATCTTCAGCAGTCTATGGGCGGGAGGCGGGGTACACCCTGGACAGGTCGCCAGTCCATCGCAGGGCAACACACAAACAACCATGCACACACCTGAGGGCAATTTAAAGAGACCAATTAACCTAACAGGCATGTCTTTGGACTGTGAGAGGAAGTCGGAGTACCCGGTGAGAACCCACGCATGCACGGGGAGAAGATGCAAACTCCATGCAGAAAGACCCCCGGCCAGGAATCGAACCCAGGACCTTCTTGCTGCAAGGCAACAGTGCTACCAACTGCGCCACCGTGCAGCCCGAAAAAAAAAAAAGGTTTCTTGTGAAAACAATAACATCTTTCATCTTCATATCTTTTTAGTGACTGGTGTGAGCCTGCTTGTTGCTGCAGAGCTTCTCAAACCTGGGTTGCAATTGTGAGACTGCCACTCGAAGTTCGTTTTCAATGTCCATCTTTGATCTGTATTTTGTCTTGATTGAGGCCACAGCAGAAAAACCTATCTCACAAAGGTAGGATGTGGCAAAGGGGAGAAGTATGGCCAGGGCTCTCTTACCTAGCAGTGGATAATCTTTCTCCACTCCAATCCAAAACGCAGCCAGTGTCTTTGACTTAAACTGTAGCCGCATTGTTGAATTAGAGGTGACATCAATGAACTATTCCTCCTCTGATGTGCTGAAGTTTGTAGGTGGTTTTGCACTGAAGGGATCACGGATCCAGTCATATTCTTTGGAATCCTGCACCAGGAAATATCTCAGGAAATGTTTCCGAAGGCCAGAGATATGTGCTTGCATGCATGAGATCACTGTGTTCTGCAGCTTGTTGTCTTGAATGAATAATTTCAAGTTCTCAAATGAGTCCAAATGAGTACCGTTTTTCAGTCGCTGCTGCCAAATCTCAAGTTTTCTGATGAATGATGTGATTTTATCTGCCAGATGTGGGAGGTGTGTGTTTGTGCCCTGCATCTGCAAATTCAGTTCATTCAGTTTTAAAAACATGTCACTGAGGTATGCAAGTTTCATTAGGAACTCGTTAGGAAATTTGTGGGCAAGTCCACTGACCCTGGACGGCACCTTCCCACGTGACAACCATCGGGAATCGCTGTGAACCAGCACAGCTTTGTGCTCAGAGCCCATTTCCTCACACAGTGCCGAAAAAAATCCGGGCTTTGACAGGTCGTGTTTTGATGTAGTTGACTGTGGGGATGACATCGATCATTACTTCATTTAGCTTGGAACTTAGCTGTTTAGACGCCAGTGCTTTGCGGTGTATCATGCAGTGTGTCCACAGCACATTAGGGGAGATGCGCTTGAAGAGCGCTTGCAGCCCTCGTTTCCCAGCCATAGCCTGCGCCCTGTCTGTGCAGATCCCCACCCAGTCCTCCCATTTCAGATTGACCTCTTTCAAGTATGAGTCAATGATTTTAAACAGTTCCTCTGCAGTGGCTCTGCCAGGAACTTGTTTGCAGAAAAGCAACTACTCCCTCATGTCATCTCAATCTATGAATCTGACGTAAGTTATCAGTAAGCAGTCATTGTTACCGTCAGTTGCTTCATCCATCTGCAGAGCGGAGCGGCCGTAACGCACCTTATCATTAAGTTGCTCCTCTATGTCCTTTGAAATGTCATTAATGCGCCTACCGATAGTATTATTGGACAGAGGAATACCCCGTAGTTTGCTGGCTGCTGTGTCATCAATCATATTTGAAACTATGTCCATAGCACAAGAGCGTATTAATTCCTCCGCGATTGTGTGCGGCTTTTTACACTTTGCCCCCGGTAGGCAACTTTATATGAGCTGAGTTGAGCATTTGCCGGTACATTTGCAGCTTTAGTAAAGAGACATTGCTGGACACGACAGTTGAGTTTTTGTCGAAAAAAATCAACTGCCTTATCTTTGTGCTCTGGATGTTTTGTCTCCAAGTGGCATCTGAGCTTGTTAGGCTTCAAACTGTCACAAGCTAGCACTTTAAGACAGACAACACACTGCGGTCTCTCCTCATTACCCACCATTGTGTGTGAAACATTGTGCCGCAAGAATTGTACTACTACTAGTGCCTACTTCAGCCCCTGGTCTGAAACAGGTCTTTTCAGATTTCCCTGGGATTGTTAAAGGGGCGGGTTGTTTGCAGCAAGGTATTGGAGAAGGGTATAACTTCATGGTTCATCTTATTGAGGCATTGGCCCAACAGCTACAGTAATGGCGCTGATAAGTATACAAATGTATCGCTTTATACCATTAATTTGATACAAAACATGTTTTAAGATGTTTTTAAGTGAGAAAGTAGCCATCAAAATTTTATGAGTGCCGTCAGTTCATGAGGAATAAGCCTACATTTAAATTTATTTTCGAAGTTGTCGGAGCAGCGGAGCTCTGGCTGCTAAGCTAACCGAACCGGGCAGCAGTTAGTGGGACATCCCCACTAACTGCTGCCTGATCTCAGCCAGACACTCTGGGATGTCCCGCTACCTGTTATCGGTTTGTGGCGGCTGACAGTGAATATAGACAGTTTATTAGGTATGTGGTGAATAACAGCAGGTACCAGAATACAAAACTGAATATTTTTCACCGGAAATTTAGTTAGTGTTGGCATTATTTCTAAAGTGTTTCGCCACAGTTCTGTAAGACAAGTATTCTAATGCAGTACCAATGATCAGAGCACTTTAAAATTTCCTTGTACAAAAGAAAAATACACATTTCCCTAAAATTGTCTTTTAGTGTGAACCTAACTTAGTTGAGTGTGAACTCTTTATTGTTTTTCATAGTTTTATGCAGACGGTTCCAGGTTTGGATGCAGGTTCCCAGAAGCTCCCAGTGATCCTCTTCACTTGGTGTCCTGCCATTATCTACTCCACTGTACGAACATCTTCTACTTTATAGAAATATTTGCTCATGATTAAACAGTCATGGTATCAATTCCATGTACTTCTGGGCTGATTAGCTGTTCTTTATATAAAAATAAAATCTTTAAAGAAAAGATTGTTCTTAGGTATTTGATATGAGTTTACTTGATAGTAATAAAAGAAAAATAAGTGTGTTCATCAGTGTTTAGTAGTTATTGTAAATGAATCATGCAGTTGTAAAGCGACAAATCCAGGCTGAAGCAGGTTGGTAAAAATTAAATGTAAAATAATTATTTAAACTTTTCCTGCTCATGGATCCAGTACAACGTAATAATAATGGAAGGAATGAATCAACTGTAAAACTCTAAAGCTGCTCATCGCCTATTATTTATCAGTCAAAACAACAAAATTATTTATTACCTAATAGTCTTTTAAACGGAGTTAAGGAGTAATAAATGGCCTCTGAGTAATGGAAACAGAACGTACACAATTCCCTGGGATTCGGATAAAACAAATCCTTGGGCTTTAAATCCTGGGGCTGTCGGTGAAAAAGGGGCTATTGGCTCATAGTAGCTGACAATGATCTCTTAAAGAGTAATCATTATCTCTCTGTCCTCTGCTTCTGGCTTTAATACAGGTTACATCTCTAAAAATCTAAAATGAAACACCAATGATTCCTCCAGAATATATTGTTCCCTTAAATAAATATGCAAGACCCCTCTCAAACAGAACAGGATTGGTATTTGTAGAATACAAGTTAAAGAAAAATAAATGTTTTCAGCTACAGAGTCCCGTATTTATTCGTCCTACTAACGCTCTCAGCTGATTGGGAAAGTGTGAGCTTCAGTTTATTTACTGTTGAATCATTCTTTTCATTTAAACAATTCAAAGAGTTCCTTCATTCTCACGCCTCCATATCTAAAGTTTCTGTAGTAGAAATGTCAACATCAGTTAGACATTAGTTATTTAGTTCAGCCATGTTATGGGAGGTAAAACAAGAACTCTCAGCTTTGCCAGATTGCCTGATAAATATGCGTATGTATCTTGAGAACAAGAATATTGTTATGTCTTTGATAAACTGCCAACCTTCAACAAAAGCAGACTAAGTTACTCTGCATAAAAACATGAGGTCCAGTTTTCACTTCTCAAAGAAACAAAGACAAAGAGCTTTAATGTTACTGTTTTTCAGCTAATCATTTCTAAAACCAATGTTTTTTCTCGGCTAAAACTCACTTTACCTTTAATAAAAGAGGCTTTTATTATTTCATCTGAACACTGACTGACTTTTATTCTCTTTGATTAATTTGTTGGACGTAAAAAGCATAACTATGAAATGTCTTTCTAGCATATCCATCAAACTTAGTGTGTGAGGTTTCATTATTATTATTATGTGATTAAAAAGTATAAGCCTCTGTAAAACATATGTGTCAAAGGTCTGTGCATATCATGGATTAATTAATATCAAAATTATTCAGACTCCTGAAAGGGTTTAGAGTTAAAATTGTAATTTTAACATTTGGGAGTGACCCAGCCAGAAACTTGAATTATATAGAAACTCTGTGGAGGGAGCAAAAGATTAGGCTGGTGGCAAGGAGGCATTCCAACCTCAAAGACCTGTAGCTGATCATGAATTATAAGGGGCATTTCCATTAATTATAGTGAAGGGTGTGGGTAAATTTTAACATCACAATTTTGTTGAATAAATCAGAACTGATACATCTGTACATTGTCTTGCTATCTTTTAAGAGATGCCTGTGTATTTCCCAATAGAAACACATTTTTAAATTCAGGGGTATGAATAATTTTGGCCTTAACTGTATGTTACATTTTCTTAGCTGCAACAGGAGTCCAAACGTTCACAAAGTGTCAAAAATGTTCTGTTCTGTTGTCAGCTTTAGACTGCATTATTTGTGACTGGCCGTGGCAAAACCAGGAACAAGTCTACCCGGGGTCGTTTTGAGTTATTTACAGATCCTGAAAGAGTGGAGTCTAAGCTTTCCAATGATGTCAAACTTGTGGAAATCGAAAAAGAATTGAAGAAGATATGACCACCTGAATGTCTGCACTCGCCAGACTACTTTTCTGAGAAATCAGCCTTGAAAGATTCGTTGTTTTCTCTCCCTGAAAGCAGGGCGGTGACAAAAGCTGCTAATTTGAATAACTTTAGCCCACCTCCCCCAACTGTTTGTCAACAGAAGCTCCAACTGACTGCAAGACTTCTGTCACTGAACTCATAGTAGTATTTTTCTATGTAAAGATAATTTACAGCACTGCATTACCATTTATTATTATATTATTTATGTCTGCGAATTGCATCATGACGGCAACCTAAATGTTAAGTTAAATGCTAAGTTATCTTAATAGCTAATTATTTCAATCTGACTAAAAACGAACAACATAAAGCAACCCAAAGCAAACTCTGCATAGGGCCACCAGCCCAGCAGGGGGGACCCACAAGAACACTTGACTCATCTCAAAAACTTTACATTTGTCTGTTCTTTGATAGATACAATGAAGCAGATACAAATGAATCAAAATCAGAATCAGAATCAGCTTTATTGCCAAGTTTGTACATACAAACAAGGAATTTGACTCGGGTACACTTTGCTCTTTGTCATACACATTAAAGTGTTTTATAGTTATGTTAACATTCATAATTAAATGCAAAGATACTTCTGCTCTGATATAATATTGAGACACCTCTGAAAATAAGCAAATGAACACTGCCCAGTGGCTCAAATTCTATCAATAAATCAATTATTTAAACTTTGTTAAATATAGAGAATAAAGAACTGTGGAAATGAAATTCTGTGAATTTCATTAGCAAGAAAACGCTGGCGATATATTTATATTGTGTAAGGAGAAAGATAAAAAGATCACTGAAGTTAAGACCATACATAGTAAACATAACAATAAAATCTAGAATAGTTAAGAACAGTACCATGATTATTAACAACTTAAACAGCAATAAAATGTAAATAGAAAACACAAAACTTGCTAGAACAGAAAAAAAAGACTATAAAAGATAATAAGTAGTTTTAAACTTTAACTAAAAGCCAGGCTGAATAGATGCGCCTAGTTTGCTTTTAAAAATATCTAAACTCCCATTTTCCAGTTTTCAAGAAGGGTTTTCCATAGCTAAGGGCCACAATAAGAAAATAAATGCTCAAATTGTCACCCTGAAAACCGTGAGACCATTTGGGGCCTGGAGGGGCTGTAAGACTGGAGCAAAATACAGGACATTAATATACAGTGGGCTAAGAGCAGAGGTGAAAGTAGTTTTAAATTCTTGCCGGTACTTAGGGGCGGAGCTAGAGGAGAGGCTGGGGGCATATATGCATGCATATATATATATATAATTATATATATATATATATATGTATACAGGGGTTGGACAATGAAACTGAAACACCTGCCATTATAGTGTGGGAGGTTTCATGGCTGAATTGGACCAGCCTGGTAGCCAGTCTTCATTGATTGCACATTGCACCAGTAAGAGCAGAGTGTGAAGGTTCAATTAGCAGGGTAAGAGACAAGTTTTGCTCAAATATTGAAATGCACACAAATTATGGTGACATACCAGAGTTTTCAAAGAGGACAAATTTTTGGTCACGGTCTTGCTGGCGCATCTGTGACCAAGACAGCAAGTCTTTGTGATGTATCAAGGCCACGTAATCCATGTAATGTCAGCATCCCCAATAAGGACGAACCCATCAACAGGATTAACTGTGGACGCAAGAGGGAGCTGTCTGAAAGGGATGTTCGGGTGCTACACGGATTTGTATCTAAAACATCAAAACAGGCTGCCCAATCACAGCAAGAATTAAATGTTCCACTCAACCATCTCCTGTTTTCCACGCAGAACTGTCCGTGCGGAGCTCCACAGGGTCAATATACACGGCCGGGCTTGCTATAGCCAAACCTTTTGGTCACTCATGCCAATGCCAAAACGTCGGTTTTCAATGGTGCAAAGGAGCCGCAAATCTTGGCTGGGACAATGTAAAACATGTATTTTCTCTGATGATCCACCTTTACTGTTTTCCCCCACCGGGAGAGTTACGGTGTGGAGAAGCCCGAAAGAGCGTACGCACCCAGACTGTTGCCATGCCCAGAGTGAAGCTGGGGTATTCAGTGAATGGTTTGGGCTGCCCATATTCATGGTCATTCCATTGGCCCACTACTTGTGCTAATGGGTGCGTACACTCCAAGGATACCGAACGCATTCTTGAGGACCATGTGCATCTAATGGTTCAAACATTGTATCCTGATGGGCGGTGTGTGCCTAATCGTGGTAGAATCAGGATACATGCACCAATACACACGCAGACTGGTAAAGATTGGTTGTAAGTACTGGATTGCAACCCTGAAAGTCTGAATGTTTGAACATCTCCATGGCCTGCGCACCTCACCAGATCTAAATATTATTGAGCCACTTTGGGGTGTTTTGGAGGAGCGGTCAGGAACGTTTTTCCTCCACCAGTATCACTAGTGACCGGTGTGTGCGCTTGTGTGAAATCACTGCAAGTCATAGCTATAGGCTTAGTGAGACGAAAGACTCCCTCTGAGACGATGCACGGTTGGGCAGAGACATATTCAAATACTGTCGTCATGTGTCTCTAGCCACAATCGACTGTAAATATTGTGACGTCTGCTATTGGCTGCAAAGTCACGCCCTACATCATACGTCAATGAAAATGATTGTGATCTAGAGAAACCAGGTGTGTTCATAGATGGCATATTGTCCAACCCCTGTATATACTATAGGCTATATAATTACTAAGGGGTTATCGACAGCTATAGTATATATATGGTGTATAGATATATATAATGTTACTTCATATATATATTAAAAATTAAGGCAAAACGTATAGTAACTATAATTATATTAATATATACACTACACATATTTTGTATATATTCTATAATGAAGGGCTTCCCATTATGTACATATATATATCATCGTTCACATGTACACACTCGAATATATATGCTATATACACACATATATACATATATATATTACACACATAATCATATATTCACACATATTACAATATCTACACACATATATACATATATATCACACATACATATATATACATATATATATATATACATATATATATATATATACATATATATACACACACATATATATACACATACATAATATATAATATATATACACACCCATATATATACACATACATACATAAATATATATATATACTCCCATTATATATACACACACATACATATATATATATATATCACACATATATAGATACCACACAAATACATATAATATTATATACATACATATATATATATATATATTTATATATATACATACATGATCATATATATATATAATATATATAATATACACCATACATACACATACAATTATACATACATATATATTATATATATATAGATTATATTTTTTATATACACACATACAACATACATACATATATATACACACATATATATATATATTATATATATATATACACACATACATACATACATACATACATATATATACAACACATATATATATATATATTATATATATATATACACACAATACTACATTCCATACCCCCCAAAATATATAGATATATATATATATATATATAATATATATATATAATATATATATATATATATATATATATATAATATATTATATATATATATAATATCTTATAATAATATATATATATATATATATATATGGGTGTTATATGCTATGTACATACATACATACATGCATATATACTGTCTGTATAGGGCAGAAATTAGAATCGCTTGACAATGTAGAATATATGTGTATATTTCAATTGTTAAAGAACTGCCATGTATGAAACAATAATAAACCATTTTCTGATGCATAACTTTTCATCTTCAGTTTCTGTCTTTTCTTTTGAACAAAGAAGTTATTCTCTGCATTGTGGTCAAGTTTTGATTTCATTTAAATTAAAAATTTGACAGTTCGGTTGTTGTCGTGGTTTTTATTTAAAAGTCTGTAGATTGTAAGTGATTTATTGTTCGTCCTGTTCTAATGCAAGCAGCGTTTTTTATGTCTGTTTACCACCTGTGTAAAATCTCCCAGTCCATGAAATCGAACGCACCGACCTCCGTGGCAACCGCTTTTGGAGCTAAGTGCGCATGCGCTCTCGTGTAGCGTAAGCGAAATCTCTGGTCATAAACGGTGTTTTCGAGCTGTACTGTGTTGTTGTAATTCAGCAAAATAACATGAACCACAACTAGTTTCTCCCCCTTTGCTTTTAACTGGGGTTTTAGCAGCGAGCAGACAGACATTAAACGTAGCGGTGCTCGTTTTAAAGGCCGTTCAAAACAGCCTCTAGCTTCGAGGGGAGAGAAGCAAAGCAAGAGTATTGAGGCTCCAGCATAGCAGAACAGTTCAGAAACTATTTGGAATGAGGGGAAAATAGCAATATTTATAAACAGATTAAGTCGTGTTTTAGACTGCCTAGTAGATCTGATCTTCTTTGTGTGCTCGTGAATTTCTGCAGCCATAACTAGTTCTGGATGATGGCTTCATGGCAGACAGCCGTTCTTCCCTCTTCCCGGTACTGTGTACTGGCGCAGAATCTTTTAGAGGTACGCAGTACCGGACCGTACCAGCTCACTTTCCCCCCTGGCTAAGACCAATAAGAGTTTCAAAATACCAGTAAAACCACCTTAAAATCTGTTCTAAAATGGACCAGTAGCCAATGCAGAGCCTTTAAACGGCGTGATGTGTCCTCGCTTTCTGGTCCACTTCAGCATTCTTGTGGCTGAGTTCTGAAACTGCTGTAGTGGAGCTAAAGTTCTTTTAGGAGGACCAGAAAGCAGAGCATTACATTAATCAAGCAACAGCCTGAACCTGTCATATAATGTTGGGTTTTGGTTAGACCAACATGCAGATCAACGCTCGGGAGCAGCATGGTGAGTTGCAGAGTTACTTTATTAATAAATAAGATTAAGCTGGAAACTTACAGAGAATGTCTAAACATGGAAACACAGGCAGGAATACAGACAAGGAGCCAGTTGGAAACTGGTAGGAGGAACCAGTGGAGAACAATGAAAACCAGAGGGTATAAACACTGAAGTAGGGTGGAGAATGGACCAATGAACAATGGGAGCTAATCAGGAGACATCGGGAGCAGCTGGTGGGAGAGAGAATGGAGGGCAACTGAAGGAGGGAGGCCAATTACCACAGAAGAGCAGGGAACTGGAGAAATACAGAAGGGAATCTAATGCCTGGTTCAAACCACAGGATTTTTGTGTCCATTTTTTCGTCCAATCTCTAAAACACTTAACACAGAGAAATCCAAGCAAGTAATCTAAACATGAGTTAATAATGAATCTAATCTAACATGAACAGCAACTAAACAGGGACGTGCAGAGAAATAGGCAAAAGGGTCAAAACACAAGTACACTTACACAGACATCCTGACAGAACCAACATGTCTGCATTGGACTTGGGGAGAACCGTAGCACTCTCGCATTGTTCTTCAGGGGATAAAATGCATTTTTGTAAGGTGTTTAACATGGTTGGTGAAACTGAAGTTTGATTCAGAATTGATCTGACCTGAAGGATTCATTGCCAGTGTTTGGAGCTGGGCTCCAAAGGTTATAAAGCACCTTGAACTTATCTCTTCGGTCAAACATGGTTAATAAATAAGATAAAATACTAAATACTAAATAATAAGATAAATAACATAAAATACGTTAGTATTTTAAAGATTATTTAAATTATTAGAAGTAAGTTTGTTTCCTTGTCTGCTGACGGATTAAATGGGAAAAAAAATGACCGAAGACTGCGAACTGAGGAGAGGCAGAAGCGGTGAAGGGTTATTAATTTAGTTTAAATTCACTTAGAAAGAGTCTTCAGATATAGTTCTTACCTTTAACTGTTTTTTCGCCGTCTCGCTGCCTTCCAGCGAGGGTCGTCGCTCGGTTCTTCGTGTCCCGACACCCCGCGGTGCTCCCCTCCGCTCTCCCCTGCAATAGGCCACCAGCTGGTCGGACAACTGACTCCCGCGGCCCGCCTGGGTACAACACGGAGCTTTCTGAGACGTGTCCGTTGGCTCTGCGGTGCTGGGCTAACTGGGCACTGGGCTGCGCGGAGGCTGATGGGTGGGAGAAACGAAAGGGGCGGGTAAGAAGAGAATGAGAACTGTCCACACACCCACCCACCAACGGGCTGTAAGACAACCGACAACCTCCAGCTGCCTGGAATGCGGCTGCTTTTGTCAGCGGAGTTGCTAAGCAACCACGGAACCCGGTTTCCAGGGTTTCCTTTAGAACCTCATATAATCTGGACCCAGACGTCGCTCAACCCTGACGCTGTTTTGAATTGGTTAGAAAAAATATGTTTAGTCTCTGACTGCTTAAAAACGGTAGAGGACCAAAAGGTGCACGGTTCGAAATAACGAGAAGATGTTAAATAATTATTTATGACTGTTATAATAATATGAATAAAACTGGAAATACAAACAGGTACATCTCAATATAAGGAGGGTAAGCCATAAAAGGTAATTTCAAAACAAGTTCAGACTGCTGGATCCTGGAAAGTTAAGTGGAAGGAAAAGTACTCGTGGATCATGCTCATCCAGGTGGAGTGAAAACTGCAATTCACTGACTGGATGCAATCTGCTTGGTTTCCTTTGAAAACTTTTTAATCAGTTTTAATAATAAACTGAACTAGACTGCATTGTGACAACTAAAATAAAGTGGATAAGAAACAACCACACGACACAAAAAACATAGCTACAATCATCAAAAACAATAACTTAAAATCTAATAGAAGACAACTGTAGCAGTGTCTCCACAGCTGAAAATAGTATCGTCTAGAGCTCAACCGTTGGTTTATAATGTCATGATAATTCTATTCTCAGATTCATTTAGATTATATAAAAAACATGAGTTTTAAATCTTGCAGAGTGGTGACTCCTGCTGTTACAAACATTCAGTCTCAGTCTTTTCAGAAGTATTCCACTCTCAATGCATCGTTGTAGGCAACCTGAAGTCTTTTCAAGCTTGTCTTTTATAGTCTGAACACAAGTGTGCACCTCAGAGTGGTGAGCAATATGCTTTAACAAGAGAGATTTTTACCTCATCCGAGCAATAATTGAATTTACGTGAAAGAATGTTTGCATGAGCGTACAACATACGACCCTGCCTACTAATATCATCATCATCTTTCAGGTCTTCTGTACTAAAATGACCAAGATATTTATTTTTTACTGACACCAATTATATTATCTGAGAATTTGAGTTCTGGAAAATTTTATTATTTATCCACTTTAGTTAGAGAGATTATAACGACACCCTCTCTGGCATTATATTTAATATCATGCTCTACACCACGCACAGCTGTTGAAGAGCAGCACTTGATGGACTAAAAACCACAAGATCATCTGCATGCATAATATGACTCACTAAAAGATTTCCAATGAAACTTCCAGTGCTGATTGTTTTCAGTCTCTAACAGAGATTTTTCATTTACAAATGAAAAAGAACAGGTGACAGGATTCCCCCCTACCCAACACCACTGCTAACATCAACTGGGTATGACACACTACTCCCCCATTTTACCTGCAGAGCATACCAGTAAGCCAGGAATCTCACGATGTCCAGAGGTACCCCTCTATGACTGTTAAAAAACAGTTTGCTGTGGTTCACATGATTTTTTAAATATAGCTACAAAGGTCAGTGCCATTTTTAGTCTTAAAGCCGAACTGGTTTTCCTTAGAGTCAGTGGCGGATCTAGACAAGTTTACATGCAGGGGACAAAGAAGGTGTAAAAGGTCTAGGCAAGGTGGGAATGCTGGACCTCTTCATTGAAGTTCATTGATCTATATGACAGTTAGAATGATCTAATACACTTTTCATTGCACTTCTGCGTTAAAGGATTTGCTTTTCTTATAACATGAAATTATAACATAAATTGACTACATCTATAAAGCCTTAACTATTCAACTTCATAACACACCTGTAGACTTGTGCAGATGTGTTCATTTAAAAATGCAATATCTCTGCACTGGAATTAATACCCAGAATAAATCTATACCAGGATGTCCAGCTGGATAGACTGGATTCACTGACTCTATGCCTTCTTTTTCTCCTTCATCCGTTTCCTCTGCACTGCCCTGTTTCTCTTTCTCTGTCTCTGAAATCTTCTCATCTTCACCACTTACGGCAACATAATTTTCCTCATCTTCACTCATTTCTTCAGCTGTTGCACTTTCAGTGGCCTCCATCACCTGTGTATCGTTCTTCCTTCTTCAAATCTCTTTTTTTTTTTTTTACTTTTAAACGATCTTTACTGACAGCTATGGAAAGACATACAATATAGAAAAACAGACACAATTGAAACTCAATTACCCAATTAAACAAAAACAGATATAGAAAGGTAATACAAGATACACAAATACAATAAATAAAACAACAAAACAAACTATGGCAAAAGGTCTGCTACATTTAGGATAAATGACTAAGTAATTTGATTATTTTGGTTAATTTATTGCTCTCTCTTTTTTTCAAGTTTTTCAATGGTGTTCCAATATGTTATTTTGAATTTATAAAAGGAGGGTATGGTTTTTTGCCAAATCATTTTGTGTAGATATATTCCTAAAACCCCCTCTCTGGGTTGCCACCTTACCATGGTGGAGGGGTTTGAGTGTCTCAATGATCCTAGGAGCTATGTTGTCAGGGGCTTTATTCCCCTGGTAGGGTCACCCAAGGCAAACAGGTCCTAGGTGAGGGATCAGACAAAGCGCAACCCTCAGACCCCTTATGATGATTACCATAAATGGAAAAAGTGTTCCCTCGCCCGGACGCAGGTCACCGGGGCCCCACTCTGGAGGCAGGCCTGGAGGTTGGGCAGCGCCTGATGGCCGTGCTTTCTCCCATGGAGCCCGGCCAGGCACAGCCCGAAGAGGAAACGTGGGTCCCCCCTTCTGATGGGCTCACCACCCGTGGGAGGGGCCGAAGGGGCCGGATGCAACGTGATATGGACTGCAGAAGCTGGCTCTTGGGACGTGGAATGTCACCTTCTGGTGGGCAAGGAGCCTGAATTGGTGTGTTTTCGAGCTGTACTGTGTTGTTGAGTTGGTGTGCGAGGTAGTGAGGTTCCGGCTAGAAATAGTCGGGCTCACCTTGACACACGGCTCTGGCTCGAGAACTAGTCTCCTTGAGAGGGGTTGGAAAATCTTCCAGTCTCTGGAGTTGCCCTTGGTGAGAGGCGCCGAGCTGGGGTGGGCATATTTGTCTCGGCACCTGTACGTTAGGGTTTCCCTCCGGTAAACAAGAGGGTAGCCTCTCTCTACCTACGGGTGGGGGACAGGTTCTGACTGTTGTTTGTGCTTATGGACCAAACAGCAGTTCAGATTACCCACCCTTTTTGGAGTCCTTGGAGGGGGTGTTGGAGAGCACCCCTCCGGGGGGACCCCCTTGTTCTGCTGGGGGACTTCAACGCTCACATTGGCAATGACAGTGAGACCTGGAGGGTTGTGGTTGGGAGGAATTGCCCTCCCGTTCCGAACCAGAGTGGTGTTTTGTTGTTGGAATTCTGTGCTCGTCATGGATTGTTCATAGCTAACACCATGTTCAAGCATAAGGATGTCTTTATTAGCTCTTGGCACCAGGACGGAAGAGGTACACCACCAACCAGTGGCGGATGCTGGTCTTTCAAGGAGGGGAAGCTCAATTTCAAGATCGCTGATTCGCTGATTTGCTGATTCGCTCATTTCGCTGTCAATCAAAAAGGGATCCAGCCTCAGACAGATCATCCAATCATCATGCAGAAGCTGAGCGTCCGGGCCAGCCGAGGCCAGCCCACTGCCCCATAGATCCCCAGAGACGCTGAGCGTCCAATGGGCAGGACAAAACCCAGCATTTTTGCTTCGCTATTGAACTCACTGTTTAAAGCACTGTGAAGCTGCGGGAATGAGTGAGAGGAAAGCCGCGTCGTTACCAGTGATAAGAAGCTGATTCTGAACAAAAGTTGAGCGCATTGTAGCGCATATTTAGTCAATGACACACAACAGTATATATTTGATCACTTATTTTTTGACATTTTAGGGGAAGCTGAGCTTCCCTTGCAGTCTTAGAGCAATCGCCACTGCCACCAACACTGTTTACAGTGGGTAGTGTGTGCTGTTGACCTCAACTGGGGACGTTGTGGGTTGGTTTGGCGGAGTACTTCGAAGACCTCCTCAATCCCACCGGCACGTCTTCCACTGAGGAAGCGGAGCCTGGGGACCTTGGGGCGGGCTTTCCAATCACTAGTGCTGAGGTCACCGAGGTGATTAAAAAGCTCCTCGGTGGTAAGGCCCTGGGGGTGGATGAGATTCGCCTGGAGTTCCTTAAGGCTCTGGATGTTGTAGGGTTGTGTTTGTTAACGTGACTCTGCAGCATCGTATGGACATCGGGGGCAGTTCCACTGGATTGGCAGACCAAGGTGGTGGTCCCCCTATTCAAAGATGGGGACTGTAGAGTGTGTTCCAACTATAGGGGAGTCACACTCTTAAGCGTCCCTGGTAAGGTCTATTCGGGGGTTCTGGAGAGGAGGGTCCGTCGGATAGTCAAACCTCGGATTCAGGAAGAGCGGTGTGGTTTTCATCCTGGCCGTGGAACCCTGGACCAGCTCTACACCCTCAGCAGGGTCCTGGAGAGTGCATGGGAGTTCGCCCAACCAGTCTACATGTGCTTTGTGGACTTGGAGAAGGCTGTTAGGTCCCTGTATGACCGGTGCCAGAGCTTGGTCCCCATTGCCGGCAGTAAGTCGGACTTTTTTCCGGTGAGGGTTGGACTCTGCCAAGGTTGCCCTTTGTCACTGATTATGTTAATCACTTTTATGGACAGAATTTTTAGGCGTAGCCTAGGTGTTGAGGGGATCCGTTTTGGCGGCCTTGGGGTTGCGTCTCTGCTTTTTACGGATGATGTGGTCCTATTGGCTTCATCAGCTCATGATCTACAGCTCTCCCTGGAGCAGTTCGTAGCCGAGTGTGCAGGAGATCGATAGATGGATTGGTGCTGCGTCACCCCACACCCCACAAAAAACAGGCACACACAGTAACAATCACACATTCCCACCCTCATGCGTACACAAAAAACAGGCACACACAGTAACAATCACACATTCCCACCCTCATGCGTACACAAAAAAAACACTCACACCCATGGACCCAACATAAAGGCAAACAACAATAGCCGTCGTACACTCACTCACACTCCCCACATACTCTATACTCCCAGGTCCAGGTGCCGATACCCCATAGGGACAACCAGCCCCTGGACCCAGGAGGTGGTCCCCTTCCCTCCGGGGACAGAGACAGGCAGACCGCCCCAGCACCTGAACCTGGTCCGGGCTAGCCCGGGCTCGTGCCTGAACCTGAGCAATCCCAGCCCAGACCCCGACCCCCCGCCTTGACCCCAGTCCCCAACAACCCCCCTCCTCATCCAGAGAGGGGGCCAAGTACCAAAGAGGGTTCTACATGGTCCAAACTAGCCCGCCAACCAGAGCCGCCACAGGATGAAACAGTCCCAACCCCCCAATGAATTCCGATCCCAATCCCATGAGGCCCCCATCCCCAGTGAACCCCAACATGAATTTCCCCACAGGGCCACCCCCAACCAGGACACAGATATCGAACACATGCCCCCGAACCCAAACGTCATGAATCCCCTCCCCACAACACATGGGCACACCTCCACAGGTGAGCTTCATCCTCGAAAAGCCAACAAAGCAACACCCACACAGCGTAAGCTCCACACACAGCCCCGCTCCAAGCACCCCCGCCATGTCCCATCCCCACCACACAGCACACAGCGACGGCAAGGCAAGGGCCCCACGCAATGCTACCCCAGCCCCTGCCTACAGGCGCAACAGGGGAGACACCATTGAGCACCGAGCTCAAAATTGAACCCCCGACCCCACACCAAGATGGGACAAACTTACCCGGCAAGAGGTCCCCCGGCCAGCGGCAAGCACTCGGGGCCGGCGTCCCCCACCACGCCCCCACAACCAGACAGAAAAACCACATCACTGCCAGAGCAACGATAGCCCAGCTCAGCTCCTCGCCACCTCCCACCCAAACCCCAGAGTACAATTTTGAACAGAACATCTTTGATTTTGTTAACAATTATATATTGATGAGGTAGCAGGAAGCTCAAGTTCCAAAGTTTCTTGTCCATGAAGGTCCATCGATGTTTACATATAGGGGTAGAAACAGGAACAAGCCAGCTTCTGACAAAAGCTTTTATTACATCTCTTATCTGTAATTGGGATGCCAGCAATATTAGGAGAGCCGACTGTTACAGGAAGAGTGTTAAGATTATTTATAAACCATTTCTGTGCTGAAAAAGTGTTTTGTTTTTGTGTACTACATATATATTCCAGAGAATACAGTTGTGAGATGAAAAGTTGTGTTTATAGATCAGATTCTAACACAACAGAAGGTGTTTATGGAAACTGGCTTATTTCAGAGGGAGTTTACCTACTGAGAAAGGACATATCAACAGAAAGTTGAAACCGCCAACATTAACAAATAAATTATTTGGGATAATGTTCCACATGCTATTTGGGCATTTAAGGAATTTTGATTTTTAAAACTTGGTTAAGTGATGAAAAAGTCAGAACATTCATGCCTCCTTCAGCTAAAGGGTTTGAGAGAAAAGATCTTTTTACCTTATCAGGCCTATTCTTCCAGATGAATTTGAAAATAATTTTATCAAGTTGGGAACAAATGGATTTGGGGACATCTAAACATGAGAAAACATGCTGCTCTTGATATTCCCTCTGTGTTGCTTAGTAGAACTCTGCCATATATGGACAGATCTCTGGTGAACCAACAGTTGAACTCAGAATTAATGGCTTCGAACACTGAGAGAATGTTTAGGTCAGTGGTTTCTCTGGGATTTTTTAATAAATTTTAAACCGAGATAAGTAATAGCTTTTTTGAGTGGAATATTACATATTTCAGAAACACTATTGTCTTTTAGTACCAGAATTTCACATTTTTAATGTTCCTATTCTTCCTTCTCATTCCTCACATTTTTGCCAAAGAAACTACAAATGTCTCCAGTATTAAATTCCATTTTCATTGTGATCCGCAAAGTGCAAGCATCAAGCTTTGAAAAAAATAGCCTTTTTACTACCACAGGTCTATAACAATATGAAACCAGAAATTATCACATTGACACAGGTCACACCAGCAGAAGAAATCTTATTCTCATTGCAGCCAATGTGTTCTTTTCCCTATCTGACTGAACGCATGTAACGTGGTTTAATTGTGCCTCATTGCCGTGATATTGATCAAATAGAGCCTTCAGTTAAACTGCAGCCCCTAAAGAAGCAAATCCAAAAATTTTTTTAATAGCTAAACTTTTCATTAAATGCTATTGTTCTTATTGTAAGCTAAACTATTAAGAGAAATATCGCTCTTAGTGTTGTCAAACGATTAATAAACGAATCACACCGGGAATGTGGGTCACTTCAGCAGATATTTCATTCATTGCAGACTTAAGTTGACTCTACTGTTAAAACATCACCTGGACAAACTGACTCTAACTGCAGAAACATGGACAGCTCAGTTGCTCCACTCTGTTGGGCTGCATACAGACTGCCTCAGTAATGGGACTGAGACATACGCAGGTGCGGCTGCGGAGCGGCAGACAGACTGTGTTCAGGCAAGTTTTTCAGGCACTTCAAATTATATCTACTGTTACGTACTTTTGGTAAATTAATGTTTAATTTGAAGGCTGTTGGCTGTTGCCCCCCTGTAGATTCGCCCATGCTTAGAGTTGATCAAATCATTTATCCTAAATTGCAAGATTATTTGAAGTTGAGTTAAATTTTATTGTCCACGTGTGTGGAAATTTCTCTTTGGTCTCACATGGTGGTTAAGAGAAACATAAAAACACAAAAACATAAAAGAAAAATTCACACTAATTTACAAAGCACCACAAGATCACAAACAACAGGCACCAAGTCTAGATAATGGTCAACAGTTGCCATTACTGTGGTTGGTAGGAAAGATTTCTTATAGATGTTCTTGGTTGCTCTTACTGCTCTAAATCTCCTTCCACAGGGGAGCTTTTCCCAAATTCCCCAAACCTGGGTCACCCACAATTTGTTGGGCCTTTTGTTTTGTTTGTCTTTTGTACAAATCTCCCAGCGTCCTTTGCTTAGTGCCAGCGACCTTATTGGCCATGCTGACGATTCTGGGCAGTCTGTTTTTGTCCTTCACTCCCAAGTATTTATACTGGGTAAACATGTTAAGATTCAATAAGATTTGTATAAAGTGTGTTCCAAAATGCATGTGCTTAGCTTTTAAAAAATATAAGCCAAAGAGTGCTATCAATAAAGGTTCAGAGATATTTGAATTCATGGACTAGTTCAACAGGGTGATCATTGATGAAGACCGGAGATAAATGCTGACAGACATTGTGTTAACCCTTTGACATAATGCTAGCAAGGGTCGTAGTGTAGTTTTTCCAACTACCTGCTTTATCCTTGATGTGTGGAAGTAGCAGGACAGACAACGTCAACTGTGGAAACAACCCATGGCACATAAAACCTGTCAAGCAGAAAGCAAGGAGCGAAGCAAGCTTTGCACAAGCAAATGTTCTTCTGTAATATTTTCCAACCCAGATGCTTTGTTGTCAGCCAGCATGTGTATAGCCTGGTACACCTTTAGCAACATCATTATGATTAAGCTGTCATATTCAACATTATCCACGTTATACAGATCACTTTTGAAACAGGTAAATGAAGCAGTGTAATGTATGTACTGTAAATTAACTGAAAGCATGATGGAAAAAGTGGCACTAGTAGCATGGATAACTGCAGCCTCGACAGGATTGTGAAGCAAATAACTCGACTGTTGCTCAGTTTCTCAAAGTCCTCTCTTTAGATGAAAGTCAATTTTGCATTTGATTGGGAAATAAACACTCCAGAGTCTGGCTGCTTTGAGATCCATTGTAAAGTTTCTACATTCAGTGATGAATGAGTCATGTCATTTGCTGGTGTTGGTCCACTGTGTTTATCAAGTCCAAAGTCAGAGCAGCCATCTGCCAGGAGGTTTTAAAACACTTCATGCTTTCCCTGACTTTGTCCAGAGAAAGATGAGAGACACCAGAGGAAACAATATAGTCGAAGAGAATGATATTGTAAAATCATGGGCTTCCATCAAAACTCAGCAGAGTCACAGGCTGATTACAGCCATGCCATGCTGCATTAACGCAGTGATTCATGCGAAAGGAGCCCAGAACAGGTACTGAGTGCATGCACTATAAAGCATATTGACATCCTTCATACTCCACACTCACTCTGAAGGTAGAAACCATGATCTGTAGCATTTGTCCAATTAGTTCCCCGCTGCAACATGTGCAACATTTAGGCAAAAACATTTGGCATCTGAAGGAATCCCAGTAGATAAACACAAAGAAAGTAAGACTGGTCATGTGACTAGTCTTAAAAAGGTATTGCAGGACTTTAAAAAGTCTTTAAAAAGACTTGCAGGACAGAATAAGAGGATGCATCTGGTTCCTGTACACAGTACATTCATATCCTGTTCTGTCCATCTCTCTGCATCCAAATTTAAGCCAGTATGCATAGAGATGGGACAATGGCTTTATCCCGAAGCACTAGCCTGGAATCAGCTTGAAAAGGTCACGCCAACATGCAAAAAACAAACAGTGCTCTGTCATGCAAACAGCAGTTACAGAGCTCTTCTGGTCTAATTAGTTAGTTTTTAGTTATAAACTGTGGTGATACCCGGGAGAGGTTTTAACTGATAAGCTGAGCATTCTTAACATCATCCAGAAAATTAGCTTTCTTCAAGTAGAAATTCCTACTGGATTCAAACCTTGAACTGGAGCATGGTTAAAGTGGGTTAGATGGGATTTCCAGAGCCCAGTTCTGAATTCAGAGGCAAACAGAACAACAGACACGATGACTTCTTGTTGGTTCTCTGGCATCAACTTCAGTTTGTCCTGGCGGTTAGGGTTAGGGTTAGGGTCTTTTTTGTAGCTCCTGTTGCTCTGCAAATAATTAATGTCAACATTTCTTCTGAGTACCACTAAAAGCAGCTCCAGTGCAACCTGTGGTACCAACACCAGGGAACCATCTGGGCACTTTAAAGACATTTGTAAAAACCTATTTTCAGATTTATAAATGCATTATTATAAAGAAATTCCTCTAACTGTACTTGACTGTGATTTCTACTAATAAAAAGCTATCTTTAGTATGTGTCCTACATTATCCAGCATTGTCTGGTTTAAGGGTTGATTATAAGCTTCTTTATAATTATGATGTGCTTTGTATTTTTTGTAAGGAGGACATGCATTTATACTGTCTTATATAACGTTAGGTAGCCTACAATTATCAAGCGGCTTCATTATATCCCAGGTAAAAAGAGTCTGAATTCAAAGACATTGAAATGTTTCATTGCAAAGTGTGAACAGGGTTTAAACAGCAAGTTCCCCGAGATAAATTAGGAAAGAATACATTTAAAGTTCTTCAAAGAAGCATCATATTTTGCAGCATTAGCCCCATATTCTATACTATTCATATACCTGGAAAGTCTGAGAAGATTCACATGGTAAGGACTCTTAGTGGCACAGATTCGTCAGCTTGTGTTAAACCACTAACAAGAAGTAACAAGGATCTACTTAAAATCAGGTGCCTGCTCATGCTCTCATCATCAACTTCCCAGTCAACCCACAACAGCACTATCTGCAAGCAGTTGTTCTGGAGGAAGCTTGCAGCAATGAATGCTAAGCAGGACAATGCTCTATTGTTATGCAGACAGTGCTTCACTGTCCAGCTCTCAGCAAATGCCTCCGAGATGGGTAAATAATAACCTGCTATCTTCTTTCTACCACTTGAATACTTCTGAGAATCTCAACAGCAACAGGGAAAGTGTCATTTACTGACTCAGTAAATGTTAAATCAAGAAAGCTCACAAAATGACTATGAAGCTTGAGGCAAGAGAGGCTGCATTGTCCACTTAAAACTTTTTAAAAAGCAAAACTTTTTTTGTTGTTTATTTAGCTGACCGACTATCAGACAGATGGATGTACAACAGAGAAATGTCACAGAATCAAAACCTGAGTTTTATTTGGAAAAATCGAACCCAACATGTGTTTGCTTTTTTAAATGCTGAAGCTCAGTGGGTGTAACCGTTGTGTAATTAGTTTAACCGGTGGAATGAGTTGTTTGAATGAGCTAATTCATTGGCACCGGCCCAGAGACACAAACACGGCCAAAACAAAAGTCACATGCTGGAAAACTTCTCCTAGGAGTGACTGGCAGTGGGAGGAATAAAGGGGGAATGACTCTGACTTCTGAAGCACAGCTGATCACAACAACGCTGATCTTACATTTTAGATGGCTGATTAATGAAGGAAAATGAAATGAAAGGGTAATAAAACAAGATCATGGTAAACAAAGCATCAGCAATATGTAAAGGGGTAAATAAAAACCATGTACAGTTATTTACAGTGGGGACAGTGGGATTAACGTTTGAGCTCCATTTTACGGCTTCACAGCTCTGTGCTTCATGCTGTTGCGGTTGCGGTTGCAAGGCAACAGAAGTTACACTGAGGAAAAATCAAGAATATGGAGTTAATTTCCTGCCAAAATGTTGCACTCAAATTAAACATGTTTCACAAAAATAAAACATTTTACAAACCCTCCTTGAGTACAAAACAACCTCTTCTCGCCTACAAAACATCTCCTCGCATACGAAAGGAGTTCACACTCTGTAGCAAGTTTCTGCCAAGAGTCACAAACCTGCTCCAAATATTAATTTTTCTGGTGAAAGATAAAATGCTAACTTTGTCATCTGCAGAGCACATACTGTTTCAGTTTAATGTCACTCAGTGTTACGGCACAGGAACTTATTACATGTCAGAGCAAATTACGAAAGCTAGCTTTTGGCCTTTTTTTGTTTCTTAATACCTGCATGTTAGAATCAAAACAGGTACCGTAAAGTATACATTATATGTTCTAACTGTACAAAAGTACAAAGAACAAAAAGCAAACGGAATCTAACAAACAGCAGGGCATACGTTATATGCAACATAATATTCCGGGCGAAAGGTCAACATGCTTCCCCTTTTAGACTTTCCAAAAAGATAAGGACTCATAAAACAAATTTAGCTCATTCTTCCAGTGTATGTATGTAATGTTTTGATAATAAGAAAATGTTTTATTATATCATAGTCGATATTGTTGTCATTAATAAAAAGCCCAAATTTAACATCTTGGATGGTTATATTCATCAATGAAACCCCTTTCTCTCGACTTAACACCGTGCTATTCCACTATGTTTGTCACGTTGGGGTTTGGACCGAAGCG
This sequence comes from Crenichthys baileyi, assembly GCA_036173005.1. Lineage (NCBI taxonomy): Eukaryota > Metazoa > Chordata > Actinopteri > Cyprinodontiformes > Goodeidae > Crenichthys > Crenichthys baileyi. Next base: position 163,128 of record JAHHUM010000296.1, on the reverse strand, counting down.
CAGACAAGAGCTTGGCAGCAGCATTCTGAAGCAGTCTTCAGCTTTATTCAGAGATTTACAAGTCAAAGCAAAACTCACGGCAGGTTCAAGGCATGAGGACAAACTAAACTTACTTGAGTTGTACTGCAGGAACGTAGCAAACACAGAACTTAATCCAGTAAGGTGATCGGAGGAACCAGCGAAGAACAAATGAACCAAACTAACTAATATACTAAGAGGATACAAAGGGCAGGTAATCAAAGGAACAGGGAACAGGTGTGACAAAGAGGCAGGGAGGCAGAGGGAGCCGGTGAACCTAATAAGACTAAGACATGAGGAAAGGGACTAATCAACAAAACAGTGAAACAGACCTAAACAAAAACTATGGACCAAGATAAATAAAACATAGAATCAAGAATAAACATAAACTAAAGGAAACTGAGAAACTGGAGGGAACACAACAACCTAAGAACTTAGCAAAATAGAAACCATAAAGAAACCCTGACTATAAAAGTAAACAAACCTAAACCAACACTGATAGAACAAACTGAGAATGAAGCGGAGGAAAACGAGGACTAGAATAAAAGTAAATGCTTGTATTGAGTCTGGTGTCTCTTTTAACAGCAAGTCAGTCAAGGACAGGTTCCAAATCAGCAAGTTCAGCTTCAAATATAGGATCACTCCTCCAGTCAGGACCTGAGAGTGACACAGGCCAGTGTCCAGCAAGAAATTGCAAAGTTAGGTAACTTCTGACTTTATGTTTTATAGTGACTACAACGTCTATCCTGTATGTGGATCATTTGAGTTTTCTATGACATATCATCCAATTTACTTCACAGGTCTTTTCAGACAGAGGTTTCCTACACCCCTTAAAAATATTTCATCTGCGCCCACAAAGACCACAAATCTCCAGCTTTATTATCTACCAAGGCCCATGACCAGAACTCCAGAAGGGTTCCTGGAGCTAAGGATGTTAACGTCAGGCTTAGGTAAACAGCTGATATCATTGCCTGTGCACAGCAATAATGAAGAGGTAAACGTTTGTGAAATTATGCCTTAAAGCGATCAGCAGCATATTAGAAACTGTGTGTAGTGATCACAGTTGTGTGGGTCAAATGAATCTGTATTGCCATGCATGACCAATTGTTATATATGAGTCAGTCTATGAAATGGGTCAATGGTTAATTAAAGTGGACTTATACGGGTCTGTTAGGCCACAATAAACATGCTCACTTCGGGCGCCAGCGAGTTCGTTTTGCATGAGTGCTTCAGTTGTAGTTTGAGTGTTGTAGTTTATAAAACCAGTCAATAACTCTAAAAGTGATAATAAAAGTAATAATGGTATTTCTAGCTGAATACCCTAAACTGGAGACCTTGGCTGGTGGATGGCTGTTTTACACGGCAGCAGGTAAGCAACACAGAGCCACTACCTGCTAATGCACCTGACTTAAAAGTTTTTTTTTTTTAAAACAGGAAACTGACGAGGACGCTGAAAAAAACTTGACCAAGAGGATCAGGATGTATCTTTTGTTTGCAGCATTCACAACAATAAGTGTAAGCATACACTTAAAGAAAGTAAGATAATTTTAATGTTATTTTGAGAAGTAATGAAAAGATCGATATTGCTGGTTGAATTGGTTGATCTGTGAAAGATCTAAAACTATTTTGATATTTAGTGTTATGGTTTTATTTTGTTTTGTTTTTTTTCCTTCCAATTGCACTAATTTACTCCAATCCTTGTTTTATTATCTAGTTACCACAAAGTTGTGACCACACAGTTTCTAAAATTTCAATTTCGTTGTATTTTATTTTTGCATTTCTTGGGTTTGGGGAGAAATGTGTAGATTATTTTTGTTTTAGCTTTATTATTTGCAATCTTAAAATATTCTATAAATAAATTACACATCCAAGTGTGACTGTAGGAAAAAAACATCAAACAATGTAAGATGTATGTGCCAAAACAAATATCAAGATAATGATACATGATTGTATCAGTTAGTTTATTGGAAATCCAAATGTGTCCACTGACTGCTGGAAGAAGACAAGGGCTGTTGAAGACAAATTGCTGTTTGCAGCATAAAAAAGGTACATTATCTAGAGAAAATATAAAGAGAAAGTACAGTTTCCTTTCTCAAAGTCTCCTGCAAAATTATTTCTGTTTTCCATTCGTCATTTCCTCCACCTTTCTTGAAAAGCCACCAGTGCCACTAAAAAAGACAGTGTTGTACCTTTGTAGACAAAACACAGTATCATAGGGCACAGATAGTGCCATAACAGAAGTCATGTCATTTTATACAGAGAAGGTGAAACTATACTCTAATTGAACTCTTTGTAACAAACTAAGCATGCCCAACAAGTTTCTGGTTGGTGTCTATGTGCATCATGGATATTGGACCAGGAACTGAGTAGGTGTGCCGCACAAAACATCCAAACTGGGTCATCTGGCAAAGGATGCCAACAGTATCTACACGGTGAATGGAGGCCCGCACCCTTTCCCACTGAACTCGAAACCTTCTGGCCTGCAAGGTTTCCTTAACCAAGCGACCCCCAGCATGAGGCGTGTCTGTTTTTATGTCAGATTTTTTGTGTCCATCTCTGTGCCTGAACAGGTGTTATAAGGTGCTCTGACAGAGAAGGCAGACTGTCCCATTTTCCTGTACATAGTACAGTTGGACACAGACCTTTGTTCAGAAGATGTAAGAGGGTACCGGAAGATGTATTAAATCTTGGACACCCAGTTACTCCATGGGTGATCTGAACAGACACTGTAAGGACCTTATTTTGTCTTTCTTCAACAACTAAGATGTACATCTGCGAGGGCATTTAATAGAGCCTCAGGGATGTGAACCGGATCAGACCCGATCAGCACTAAAAATAACAACTCCTGGGAACACAAACTCGAGGTAATCCAGGTTGAGTGGCTGCTGATTGACAACATGGTGAATTTGAGTATGAAGCCTCTGCAACATGGTTTGTGCAAGAACTTCCTACAATGGAGAAAAGGGACAGAAAATCTTTTTAATCTAACTGGTTTCCTGGCACCAATAAAACATTCAGTTTCATCTGACATTAAGACGGGCAGCAACAACAAACTGATGAAAGTCATGTTGGTTTAGTGTTACATTGGTTAATTGCTCTGTCCTCAAAGGTATACTCAGGCCCGCAGACAAGGAGGGGACAAACTGGTCTGTTGTTCTGGGCATAGGGCGGGGATGGGAGCCCAGGATTGGCTGAGGGGGGCCCGGTCTTCAGTTAGAAACCCAGAACAAAGCAGAGTAAAGCTGGACTCACACCACAGTATAAATGGAATAGGGATATTATTACTTACTCTTTGATATTCATTTATTGTGCATATTGATTGACGTTTGCTAAAAGATTCCTCATATTCATACTGGTTACCATTATCATCCATGAAATGTGTGATTGACCCAGTTTGGTTCTCCATACAGTTTTCTATTACCATAGACTTCCTTCTGTGTAAAACAACTCGGTTGTTCCAAAAAGGAGCGTTATAAGGACTGAAATTGTGTTCGTAAGCAATTTTCCAATTCATCAAAACCTGCTGGTAAAAAGCAGACAGTTTGACAGGTAATTTAGAAATATCGAAGTCACGTTTGAATAAAAACTTTGGAATATCAGAGTGGGTAGAGCAAACCAAACCTCATGGCCATTTTCAGGAAAATTTGGAGCCATTAATCTTTAACACACCATTCATTATTTCAACATCTATTGCTTTTATGCCTCCGTCTTCATAACTTTTTATTGTATCACATTTTTTTTATCTGGCCTGCACGGTGGCGCAGTTGGTAGCACTGTTGCCTTGCAGCAAGAAGGTCCTGGGTTCGATTCCCGGCCGGGGGTCTTTCTGCATGGAGTTTGCATGTTCTCCCCGTGCGTGCGTGGGTTCTCGCCACGTACTCCGGCTTCCTCCCACAGTCCAAAGACATGCCTGTTAGGTTAATTGGTCACTCTAAATTCCCCTTAGGTGTGTGCATGGCTGTTTGTGTGTTGCCCTGCGATGGACTGGCGACCTGTCCAGGGTGTACCCCGCCTTTTGCCCATAGACTGCTGGAGATAGGCACCAGCTCCCCCGTGACCCACTATGGAATAAGCGGTAGAAAATGACTGACTGGCTGATTTTTTTATGTAATGATGTTTATTTCTCCAGATAAAATTAAAGTAAATTTTTGTATTTGTTTAATATTTTTTTATATGCGGACGGAGTACAAAGAGTAAATGATTCTGGATAGAGCTTCCATTGTGGGGAGTAGTGTTCTTCCAAAGATTTTTTACCTTCAAGACGCAGAAACAACCTTCTATTGAATCTCTCTTGGTTTATTTACCTTTCCTTTTACTTTCCACCCGCATTCCCAAAGCATTTATAGTGCTAACAACAGTTTCCACTGCTTCACTGGGAACAGCCTCAAAAATAGCCCGAAACAGACTCTGTACGGCAACAAGTCCAAACATTTTAGATTGTGAAATGTGGGTGTTTGTTTTCTAGGGTTATCTACCAGACGCAGCTGGTGGAGTTTCATCTTGTAATGTGATAACAAAAAAGACAAACCCCCAAAACTGAGGCTGTACCCTTGCAATCGAGTCGTTGCAGGAAGAAAAGGCCTTTTAGGGTGTCTATACTGACCTCCCAGGTGCAGGAAAATGCAACCAACTCATTGTTTCATATTTTTACCTCTTCCTTGTATACCAGCTGTGTCTTGAGATGAAACCTGCATGCTGTCATCAGTTTGTGTAATATCAGAGCAGATTTATCATGCATGTATGAGTGTTGGCCAGACACAGCAGTTTGAGAAACACAAACATGTTAGATTAGTTCTTCTTTGCAGTTCTGGTCTCACCAGATGTTATTCGTGGTGTCAAGCTCATCATCACTGATGAAGATGTGTAGAATTTTTGTAACAATGTGACAAAATGTCTCAAGCTGAAAGGGTCACCTCTTTTACCTTTACCATACCGCTAGTAACACAAACAAGAAGTTAAAAAACTATGTCAAAGATATGGCGTTATATGAGAAAACGTGTAGATTTCAGATTTCAGTCTAATCCTATAGAAAATGTATTTTCCCTCTTTCAGGAAAGGTGAGGTTTTCCCACAGGTATAGGTACGGTTCTGATAACCTGGTTCTGGAAAACAAATTTCTGGATGCGTTCAAAGACCCAAAGGAAGATGAGGAGGATGCTGACGTACTGGATCCAGGCCAACTTGATGGTTTCCCAGAAGCCGGGACGATAGGTGGATGGGGGCGGTTAAGGCAGAAATGTTTTAAAATCTTGTCAAGCTTTTGATACGTTCTTCATTCCTGCGTGGTCTCAGTGTTTGTGACTCACCTGGTCTGAACTAGATGGTCAGACCAGTTCGTATCTACCAGCTTTTTTACCGGATATAAATGAGAAGGAGACTCTTAAGATTGTTCCTCATGTGATGCAGTCGACTGAGAAATATCTTCACAAATGGAAAAAGTATAATTTCACTATCTGATATGCGAGAGAGCACATCCAAATGTCTAACCTGACAGATTGTTTCATTTCCACATTTAGTCAAGATGGTCTCAGATGGAAACCTTTTTAAGGATTTCTTCTGTTTAAAATGTTTTGCTTTTCAGCCCCCCATAAATATAGTATTAAAAAGAAGATATTTAGTAAGAACAGCAACATTCTATTATTTTCTGTGTTCAAACCATCATAACATGTTCTATGATGTCATTAAGGAAAAAATTAAAAACACAAAACATGAAATTTGTTCATCTGAAGTACACAAACAAAGACATATTTACCCATACTTGGATATATTACTTTTATACTATGTTTAGCCTTGCTGGTATCTGCTGAAAGCGTTGCTCTCTCTTGCAGCCAGAATCACTGCAAACATGTCTCTACTTGTAGAAAATACAGTTTCCCTTTATAAAGCTCCTTCAATCCGAGTGCTTCCTCTGACTTCATTTTAAACACCTCAGTGATAATGAAAAGAGCCTCTTCCCTCAGTGTTGTCAGTGGACCTGGTAGCCTTTAGTATGGTGCATTCACTGATTGGAAAAACATAGGATTTTTAAGGTTTTGACCAGCTAATCCCCCGCCAGGTCCAATCATAAGTTAAAAATCAGCTGATTCTTGTCAACAGTGGATTTCTTGGTGCACCGCTATGAATGACAGGGTTTATATCAGCTTTTTACCTAAATAGTTAATATTTAACGAAACCACTTTATATTAAAATACAGACTCAATCCCTTCACTGTTCTTGTTAAAAGGATATCTGATGATCTCCAAGGGATACCGGATTTCAGCATAAAGCTCAAAGGGAGAGCCAGCAGCTCGTCCCACAGTCCAGACTGGTGTTGGGCTGGACAGCACCGTCGTTACTATGGTTTAGAGAACGCAGAGAAGAAAAGAATAGTTTTCAGTTCCAGTACGGACAGAAGGCAAGCAAATAAAATAAGTCCCTTCATTACTTACAGTTTCTCTCCTGGTAGCTTCTCATAACGTTGGTCAGGTCATATGCACTCGCAAAAGGGCTGGAGCCGTCGATCACTGACACCTTTGCATCAAGGAGACGGAATAATACCTTAATGTCTAATTCTGCAGCATGTGTTTAATACACTGTAAATATAAACAGGTACGATGATGACTCTGAAGGTCAGGGTGAGGATGTGCAACAGCACACACAGAATAAAACTCTATATTAATGTTTATGTACTGTAACTTCTATTATATTCCGTGAAAAAACATTTAAGCACCCAGGTGAGACAGAGTGATTTGAAAGCACACATGCAAGCCAATAATATCTAATTTCCAGGGAGCTGTCAGGTCTGAATCTGCACCAAGGGTCATAAGTGGTGGCATAGTCAGGTAATTAGATGACATGACCCCCCCCCAGAATCATGCAAACCTACAACGCAACTCCCATCAAAGTCTGATAGGAGCTGGTGAAGAGTATGAGAGGCGTTCTCTGTGTTTGCTGAACTTTAAGCACAATTGGAAGTTTCATCACTCAAACCCAATCTTTAAATGACAGTTCTTTGCATTATTTACATACCCACCACTGGTCTGCATGTGTATCAACTTACATTCACCCTGGATCAGGCCTTCTCTATCCTTAACTTGGTTCTTTATTGTTTTTGTCACGTATAAACGTATAAATTTTGTCATTTGGCGATAAATCAACAACAAAGACATATTTACCCCAGTATCTAACATGTAAATATTAACTTCACTCAGCCCTGATGTCCGTTCCAGTGAAAAGTTAAAGCTTATTTTTCTATTTTACTGTAGATTTTTCCTATGTTCTCAGACATTCATCTAGTTCTCTCCTCCTGGTCATAAAGGTCCTGTGAACGATGTTTGCTTTGTTATGTTTGGTTTATGTGTGACCTGTATAATCTGAAAGTCTGTCTATAAAACACTGACAGCTGAGTTTAAAGTGATTTTTGTCCAGAAGTGTGTCCTCTCTTACGTTGTAAATGTTGTAGAGCCCCCAGTGAGGCAGGGGTGTCCTCTGCTGCAGCCTCAGGTCTCCGCTGATGAACAGCTTTGCTCCAGGCACAGGAGAGGAGTGCTGCACAAACGCCAGGCTCTGCATCACCACCGTGGACATCCGCTGGGGAAGAGAAGGGATATCTGTCTTTTTAATTGGAATAATGTCTGCAGCATCTGTAACTTGTTTTGGATGATGATGTCAGGATCTTGATCACAAAGTACGTGAAAAATGCCATGTGTGAATAAACAGCCCACAGTTCCAACAGAAATGGAGGGGCTGTGGTTTTAAATTCATACTACAAGACCAAACCGAACAGGAAGTGAGAGAACAATCACAACAACAGGGTGAGACTTTCACAGTGACCGGACCCACTCATGGAAGAGAGCAGAATACCTACAAAGAGCTGGTAGCTGAAGGTGAGCAGCAGCTGAACACTGTAGACTTGTTCATCGGCTTTCAGAGGAAGCTGCAGCTGAAATGTCAAAAGGTCCAACTTCCCATCTTGGTTCTGGTCCTCTTCTCTCACCTATGATGTAGGTACATACAAAAATAAAATTAAGTTTGTTTACTGAAATTTTCTGCAGCTTGCCAAAAAGAAACAGGATTAAAAGGTACAGTCACGGCTAGAAATTTAGAGACTGAAGAGAATTTAACTAAAGAAATGCAACCACCAGTGCAGAGTTTGCTTAGAGACTTTACACGCTGGCCTGGTTTTAAGAAGGCTAGTTAATAACCACTTGAGAAAATGATAATAAAGCACAGACTGATATTCTGCGCAGGAATAGACTGCAGACGACTGACATGGAGTTATTTCCTCTGACTAAAACTGTCTGGAGGTCTGTCATGCCGATAATGAAGGCCTGCATGAGGTCGCCTCTCGTCCAAGAGAGCGGACTAACTCAGTGTACAAGCACAGCTATGAATAAAGAAAACATTCGGCAAGAGCAACTTCGGTTAATGATTCGATTCAATCCTGTGAACTCCTCAGATTTAGATCTCCATCTATGGTGGGTACTAAAAAAGCAAGTGGAAAAATAATAATAAAAGTTGTGACCAATTAAGCAGTGATGGAGCAAGACTGGGGATTTGTCACATATGCAAGAGTGAATTGCAGAAGCATAGAAAAAGAAAGGCAGAGACTAATTGTTGATGCTTTGCATCTACTTGATGCATTTCCCCATGAAAGGCTGCTGAAGTTAATAAATTATTATTAAACTTCCGTGAAAACGTCTTGATGGATCTGAAGATGGACGGATCCCAGTGAATTTCCTGTTGGTTAGATTTCAATAGTTAAATAACTTCATGGTTTCCAACAGCTTTGCATCCGTTTGATCTGCATGACCGTTGATTTTAACATGTGTGTCTACATGTTTTTTGATGATATGGACCAATTTAGTTTGAAATAAAGGTGAATTATTCTGTTCTTACAGAGACAGCAGGAATCCTTAGGTTGGACCCAAGCATGTTGTTGAGATGAGGGAACGTGCTCCAGGCAACATAGTCTCCTTGTAAACTGGTTGCTGCCACCAGCAGCGTTTGGTACTGGAATCTGACCACAGGCTGTTCTTCATAAATGTTTCTTTTAATCCAGAAACCTGAAACAACAACAGTTTAGAACAGAAGATGCATGTCTGCTTGTTCATTCCATTGGACCAGATGTATGATCTAAACATTTATTTACTTGTGGTCATGATAATATCTCATTATTTTTCCTGAGATTTTACACTCTAAAAGAAGTCATTAATTTATAAAAGTAAACACTTATTCTACTTTAGAGGGCAAATTGCAATAAAAATAGAGGGCAAACAGTGCAATGCTTGATATAGCATTGCACTGTTTCTCTCAAGTCATCAATAACACTGGGTCAAAGCTTTCTGGGTATTATTGTTTCTATTTAAATTATTACTGGAAACATCGATCACAGAAGATGAGTTCCATGCAAAGTCTCTGCAAAGTTCACCAAGTCACATTTAAGAATTTTCAATCAACAGATACAGCCTGCATTTAAAACGCATTTCTAAGCTGTTTCACAGTAACTCAAAAATAAATAAATCTGATCTAAAAAAAACCCACAAAAGATTCCAGACTGTCATTATTTATTAACAAATGTTAAACCAAAATGGACAAACAGTGAAAAACGCCTGAGTGCATCTCATGATTCAGCAGCTACAGCCACCTACTGCTCTGATTTGACAGTCTGGCATCGCTATGGAGAAATTTTGGCCCACTCTTATTTATCTTTGCTTCAATTCATTGAAGTTTGCAGACATTTCTTTTCTAGACAGCTCTCTTAAGGACTACCACATAACTTCAGTTAGGTTGAGGTCTGGACTTTGACAGAGCCGCTTTAACAGCGTTATTGTTTTCTTGTTCAGCCATTTTGTTGTAGTTTTCTCCCGTCTTTGGGATTATTGCTCTACTGACGACCCAGTCTGGACCAAACTTCAGTATTTGGCTCTGAAATACTTGGTTATACAGATGAGTTAAGATCCACTCAATGACTGCAAGATGCCCAGGTCCTGTAGCTGCAAAACAAGCCCAAATCATCACCCCTCCACCACCGTGCATGACACTTGATATGAGATGCTTGTACTGTTACGCTGTGCTTGTTTTTGTTTTTTTTTTACATCTCTACTTTGGTCACATCTGAGTACACTGGTCCGGTAGTCTCATGGTTTGTTCCATATCCTTTAAAGTGAGAAGGGGATTTCAGCTTGCTACCCTTCCAAACAAGTAGAACATGTTCAGTCTTTTAATAATTCTCTAATCCTAACTTTATTTCAGCATTAATAATGTAAGTATGTATCTATCTGTCTATCTATCAGTACTATCATAAACATTAGCATTTAACATGCTAACGGAGGCAGAGTCTGAGATGGAGCTTTTAGGTTTGTTGTTTTTTCTCTTAGCATTGCACAGTCTCATTTTGGGAGGGATTTACTGGGATGTCCATTAGATATTCTATAATTAAATCATTTATCTCTGGAGTTGTGACTAAAATAACAAACTGTAATGATGATGTCTGGCAAATACCAAAAACTGACCGCATGGTTGGGATCGTTGCTTTTGCAGTTTGAACTTTTCTGTTCCACTTGTTACATTTGATTTGCAAGCAATGTAAGAATATTTGAAAAAAATAATAATAATTGTGTGTTGCTTAGCTGTACAGTCACACTAATTAATGTGAATGGAATAATGAAGTTGCACATTTGACAATAGGTAAGTTTTATTTTTACGGTGGTATTTGTGTTTATAGTGCTCTGACTTCAGGCAGTGACAGACACAATGTGCTTATATACGTCTTATTGTCACTTTTATTGTAATCACAATTATTATCACAAAACAGCAAGTCTATGTTGCCCATCCTTAATGTCCACTGCTGGGGTGATTGGGCAGCTTTCTTAAAGGTTTTCCACTCGTGATTATTTCTCTTCCCAAACTCAGGACAGCGTGGAATAGTCATATTTAATTAATTAGAATATGCGTTCTGATGAGGCTCATTTGTCAGATTAAAATAAATTGGACTGTTATTGGTCCAATGTAATCTTCTAATCTTAAATGACATATTTTAGTTAGCTCTAAGTGAAAAATCACCATAACTAACAGATAAAGGCTTGAAAACATCACTCAGTCTGCGTGTAATAAATCTTTGTTAACTGATTGAGTTACTGAAATAAGTGAACTTTTTAATAATAGTCTAGTTTATTGAATATGACTGTATGTCATTTCCTGATACATGGAACCCTGGAATAAAGCCAGGTGTACTTACTTATATATATGACTGTTAAAGCTTTAAGTTGCAACCTAAAGCCAGAGAATTAACCTAATATCTAATAAACAGTCAACTTTGATCTTGATTTAATTAGTATAATATCAAAAAGTGACAAAATAATTTGTACTTTTGTCATATTTTATCTTAAATCCCTGCAGTAGTTTGCAGTAAAACATTACTGTACCTTGGCTTCTGTAAGCGACCAACAGAGGTGCGATGTATGTGAGGCACAGAACCACGACCAGGAACAGGGTGGCTTTGGTACACACGCTGGATCTGTACCGAACCAGAACCGGGTGAGAGTACACTTCATAGAAAGCCATCGGTGTAGAGGGATGCTACAGCTAGCGCAGATGCTAACCGAGTGGTCCAAACTGAGAAAACTTTCACAAATAAATTCACAAATAAAAGGCAAATAAAACCAGGCTTCGTTTAAGCAATATCCTTCTAGCTGTCTCTAATATTGCCTTTAAGTGTGTGTTTAGGACCAGATGTAGCGTTTAGAGATGCTAGCTGTGGTAGCTTCTTCTAGCGCATTAGCATCCACCGCGCCATGTTCGGCGTCCAACGGTTTCCATGGCTGCCAGTGTTAGCAGTCAGGGTGCGTTCAGGTCCTGTTGGAGCTAAATTTAAAATCATTTGCACGTAATTAGTTGAAATAGATAAAACTTTGCATCGGGGAATACTTGTAGTATATTTTTGTCTCTATGCAGACGTTTTGGAGACATAATATGTAAAAAAAAAAAATTATTCTTTGTTATTGTTTTCTTACAGTCTACAAATTTCAGCTTTTTTTGAGATATTTCTGCTTTTGTCTTTCATTGCCTTTCATTTTCAGGGCAGATTTGCTAACAAAACTGGGAGAACTGATATATTTTGCTAATACCATTCAAAAAACAGAAAGTCATATTATATAGACCCGCTGAAGACTATGTCCATATATTGAACAGTATGTGTACTCCAGTCTTTGTTGGGGCTCCTTTTGCATGAATGACTTAACACAGGGTGGCAGTGAGGCGATCAGCCTCTGGTGAGGTGTTCAGAAAGCCCAGTTTGCTTTAATAGCACCCTTCAGCTTACCTAAATTGTTGGCTCTGGGGTCCTCAAGAGCTACTGTCAGGCCAGTAAAGAAATACTGTGGTCACAAAAGTAGGTATTCAACCTTGGCAGTGTGGGCAGGTGCCAAGTCCTCCAGATTCTGGGAGCTTAACTTCCCCCCAAATATCCAACATTTACTTTAATCTAACACAAAGGTTTAGGACCACTGAGCAACAGTCCAGTCCTTTTTCCTCTTAGATTCTGCTGACATTATCTCTGGTTGAAGAGTGGCTTTAACACAACAAAATCGACAGTTGTAGCCAATGTCCTGCAGATGACTATTCATGGAGCCTCTTGAAGCTCTGTTTCTGCTCTCAGTCAACACCTTATGAATTTCTTCAAAACTCTCGAATTGGAATCTTAAGGTTGCAGTTATCCCTGGTGCTTGTGCACCTTTTCTATCACTCTTCCACTCAACTTCCAATTAACACTGTAGGCTATGTTTAGATATTGCATGTGTTTAGATAATGGATTTGCAAGTCAGAAGTCTCCCGTATGATAGTGTATGCTGGGACATGGCCATAACATAAAATTTCCATATTTCAATTTTTATTTATCTTATGTAACTCTTTGTTTTATCTTATGTAGGTTTTCTGAGAGACTGGATTTTGGATTTTTGTTAACTTTAATCAGTGAGGATTAAAATTAACCGAAAAATGTCACTATGTGTGTAATGGATCTATAAAATGTATGATTTTAAAGTTAAAATAAATAGTTTTCAACGATGTTCTAATTTTCAGAGATGAACGTTTGTTGCGGATATACCAACTGTCTGATGGTGCACCTGAAGGCAGCAGCGCCCTGTCAGACGATGACGTCACCCTCGGTTAGACGGACAGCTGAAAGGCAGAGGCTTCTTGTTGACGCTTTGTTTTGATCGCGTTTGTTTGGATTTTTTTACGTTTCACCAACATTCCCAGCGGATCCAGAAGCTTTTGCCGTCACGCATCCGTGCGGGGATCCAGCAAAGATGAAATGGATGTTTAAAGAGGACCATTCCCTCGGTAAAAAAGGGTTGGAATGTTATGAAACGGGAGATGATTCCTTTCGTGTCAGGGATCTTCATTCCTTCTTTCCTTTCTGTTTTGCAGTGCCCGCATTGATTTTTTTCCCTGCCTCCCCTCATAGGCGCATTAATGCACGTTTGTTTTTCCTTTGCAACCTGCAGATGAATGCTGTGAAATCAATAATGGCTGACGCTTTATGGCTGTAGCAACCTCTAATATTTCTGCAATTTAGGGGCTTTAACTATGCTTGGAAAACAAATTAGTCAGCTGATTCCACCTTGAAACGTGGCTCTCATGTTCATAGGTGCATTTAATTCATATTATCTGGTTTAACTACTGAGAACAGACGTTAGGATTGAACTTCTTTGCACTGCAGTAGGGTGTTGAGCCGCAAGGTTATTTAGCAAAATTACATTTACCTGTACCCAGATGCAAAATTGGCTTGCAGGAATTTAGGTTTTGCATAAACTCCTTCTTATACTCTGGCATCTGCAAGAAAATGTACAACTCCCATATATTAATAATATTGTTTCTTAACTCAGCTTTAATTCGAAACTCTCCTCAGATAACTTACAGGCTCCCTTTTTAGAGAAACATCCAAAATTAGGCCTTCTATCTAGGCTAATGAAGGCCTGCACCTAAATGGATCCTCCACATTTTATCACCTTCCCCTCCTCTGCCTTCTGTAGCAGCTTCTGTGCTCTATGACACAGTTGAATATGTCAAGATATACTTGACAAAGCCTGGTAGATTCATGTTAGAAATATAGGTCCCTAAACTTAAGGGATTTATGTGCATTATGCATGACAAGCATTAGCTTTTCTCTCTGCTTATGTTGTGCTTTGTTGTTGAGTTCTGTATCGAACCGGGCCAGGCTGCAAAGCGGCAGATGAAGAATCCCAGGAGGCCTCACTCATCCATTTAATCTCTGACTTCCTGTTTGTTTGCTGTCTCTCCCTCAGAGCACCGATGTGTGGAGTCAGCCAAAATACGCAACAAATACCCGGACAGAGTACCGGTGAGTTGTGGGGGAGGGGTGCTCTTATTTTAGGCAGCTGTGGTTCAGATAAGAGTGACAGAGAGTCAACAGATGACTGCAGGGACAGGCTGATTAGGCTGAAAGAAAAGCACATCACTGTAGAAATTATCTGAGTTCCAGCTGCTTACAGTACCTTGCAAAAGTATTCATAACCCTTAAAGGTTTTCACATTTACAGCATCAGTATGGTTTGATGTAAACCATCCTGCTGTAGTTCTGGCTGTAAGGGTTGTCGTCCTGTTGGAATATGAACCTCCATCTCAGCCTCTTTAGAGTCTCTCACACGTGTTCTGCCAGGATTGTCCTGATTTAGCCCCATGAATCTTCCAATTTACTCTCACCAGCTTCCCTGTCCCTGCTGAAGAAAAAAAGANATCAATTTGCTCATTTCCCCTGAGTCAATGAGAGCAGATAAGTGGAGTGAGTCTTGGGAGAACAAGATGGTAGCTGGTATGGTGAATCTGTTATTGGTAGGAAGTGATGGTCCGTCAGGTTCCTCTTTACAACTGGCGGACCCTCTCTTTTGGTCGCGCTGGACAAGAGGCGATGAAGTGTCCGTGTGTCCCACAGTATAAACACTGCTTGGACTCCATTCTTCGTTGGCGTTCCTTTGGGGAGAGTTGAGTTCGACCAATCTGCATGGGTTCTGGGGAGGGTGAAAGTGGTTCAGGGCGAGGTGCTGCAGCTGAGCTCAGAGGTGCCAGTGATCTCACAGTAAACCTTTCAAAACGTGACTTTCTTATATCTCTCAATCTATTATCTATACGAGTAGCTAAAGCTATTAACTCATTTAGAGTCTTAGCAAAGCTACCTCATCCTTCCAAGATTCGTCAAGGTCAAGGTAATCCTGTCTTACTTGCACTTGAGGTAGAGGTGGCACCAGGTGGATAATCTTGGAGGGGAGCACGGTGGAGGGTGAGCCAGATTTCGTTCACAGGAAGCCTGAGGAGCCTTGAAACCCGAATGCAGCCAACTGAGAAGATAATCCGTGAAGTTCTCTTGCAAAGAGAGAGTCTGGGTTTTCTGTGCAAGCAGACTGGATACAGAAGCTTGGAACTGGAGGTAACCTGGGAAGGAGGACACGAGAAGGTACTCAGAAAAAACCACAAAGAGATTTGTCTTGGCCAGCTATAGTTACCACTGCAGGTTAACACTTAGGCACCGGGGTGTTGGCAGCGTTGGGTTCTTAAACTCCTCTCCTGATGAGGCTGATGGAGAACACCTGTGGACTCAGCTCCTACCGTGCGTCTGGTGCCATCTAGAGGTTGGATGGGGTTAGTAGCAGGTAAAGCAGGTGAACAGAAAACTCCCAGAACTCCGACACCTAGACTAAGAAACTGAAAGGAAAGTTGGACTGAAAACGTAACTAATAATGTTTAGATACCACAGTCAGAAGCCACTCTAAACAAATACATTTTTAATCTTGATTTAAAGCAACTTAGGGTTAAAAATGATTACTTCAGTTTTGTTTTGATTCGGCTGAAGAAAGTTTTGGCACCTTGCATTGATTTCTTCTAAGCATTTGAATAGGTTCATAGTCACCTGGTGACATTGTAATGTATAGCTATGTGTCGTCTGCATGGTTATGATAACTTATGTTGTTGTTTATTATTATCTGAGTTAGGGGGAGTATGTAAATATTGAATAGGAGGGGCCCTAAGATAGACCCTCGGGGAACGCCATGTGATTTTTGTGGTCTGTCCTTCAAGTAGGATTTAAACCAATCAAGTGCTGTACCAGAAAGGCTGACCCAGTTTTCCAGGCGCTCTAATAAAATGGAGTGATCAACAGTGTCAAATGCTGCACTAAGGTCCAATAATACCAGCACTGCGGTTCTTCTACAGTCTGCATTTATACGGATGTCATTGAACACCTTGACAAGAGCAGTCTCTGTACTGTGGTGAGCACGGAGGCCTGACTGGAAGACATCGAAGTGGCTGGTCATTGTTAGGAAGTTGTTTAACTGTTCAAAACCCAGCTTTTTCAATAATCTCACTGATAAAGGGGAGTTTTGAGATAGGCCTGTAGTTCTGCATTAGCAGCTGGTCCAAGTTGCTCTTTTTCAATAGTTTTCAATAGTTTGATAATTGCTGTCTTTAGGACCTGGCGAAAAACACCTGACAAAAGGGATGTGTTTATTATTTGTGTTAAATCAGACGTTATGACAGGCAAAGCTTTCTTAAGGAAAGCTGTGGGTAAAACATCAAAACAGCAGGAAGAAGAGCTTAGTTGCTGTACTATTTCTTCTAGGTTTCCGTAGTTTATTAGGTGAAATTGGGAAATTTTGGCAAAATCAGTTCTGGTTGGAGACAACTTTGGTACTGGACTTGATATGGCTGTGCTGACCCTACACATTCTCTTTCTTTGCCATCTAATGTTTGGCTCTATCACAAAACACCTCAATATAACATACTGATGGGGTAAAAGTTCACGGGGTATGAATACTTTTGCAAGTCCCTGTAGGAATGACCACCTCTTTTCATTGAAAAAGCAACAAGCAGTAAAAGTGGACTGGGCTATACTTACCCCTCACCTCCTTACATAAGGCCGCCAAATCAAGCAATCAGACAAGACATCCATCATGACCCTATAGGGTGAAGTAACTGACCTTGATGCAGTCTTCACACTCAATTTCAGACATCCTTGGGCTCAATTATGGGGAGATTTAGGCAACGAGAATGGGGCCAGCCTTAGCATTTGATTCTTACAGTACTGGTTGCAATAAGCAGATTGTGAGAAAGGGAATAATAAAGGAGACACAAGAGCTGACGGGGGAGGTTTGGGTAGTAGGGGTAGGGGGACAGGTGAGGGGTGAGTCCGCAGGTGATGAAAGCAGAGGAAAAGGAAGATGAAGTAATAGGACTTCAGGAGATGAAAGAAGGAGATGGTTGGAAATGGCTGTAAGCGCGAGCAAGTAGGAGTTGGCTATGTATGGAACAGGATAAATAGCTTTTCAAGGACATTGCAACCCCCCCACCCCCCTCCTTAAAACTGCTAAAAAACTACTCTGGGATGAGTAGACACAATATAACGGTGATTTCCAAAGAGGGGGAAAAAAATCTCAAGAGCTATCCATCACGGCGGAAGCGCAAGAGTGAATTTAAGCAACTGTGAATGGAAAAGCTTGGGCACATGCTCTCACTCTCCTCTCTCTCTGCAGGAGGAGAAAGCCAGCCTGTGAATAGGCAAGTACTTCCACCCCTCCCCCACTATTCAGCTCTCACTCTCTTCTAGCTGCTGGGAGGGGAAAGAAAACAAGCATGCAAAGATCAGCACTCTTAAATGAAAACATGCCTCCATACTACACAGGAATTTGGTGCCACACCATTTGTATTTTGATGCTGCAGGGATGGGGTGGGGGGTGATAAAAAAACGAAGCAAACATACACCTGCTGAGTTTGATGTGAAGTGATTTGGACAGTGCTCTCCCTTTTATTTTCACATTTTTCCTCCTCCCTTTAATGGACTGTGTTTTCTTCTTTCCTCCTCTACCAGTCAGCAGGAGCATGCAGCTTCAGCGATGCACGCAGCTCCCCTGGGAGTTTATTTGAGAAACACCACCTGCGGGGTTTGAGTGGCATCATTAACAAAGGTCAGATGTGCTCACTGTGAAATTATACACACATGAATTTCTGATTGACTTGTTAGTGCACCTGATTTCCCTGCCCTGGGTGACAATTTGCCCTTTGCTGTCTGTTGGGGGATATTTAGACAAGAGTGCAACAATGCATTTGATTTAATAAGAAGCTGCTGATAATGCGTTACACTTGAGTTAAGCAACCATGTAAATACAACAAATGTCATTAATGAAGCAGGCAGCAGGACAAATCAATGTAGTACTTGTGTGATTGTATGGTGGCTTGTAGTTACTCAATTCCCATCAGACCCTCATGAATATTCAGCTCTGCTTTTTTTGGCTGACCAGTGCCATTCAGAGCATGAATTTCAAAACATTATAAGAGCATTATAAGAGGATTAAGTGTAATGCAAATTTTGCTCTAATCCACATAAGGTCAACTTATACATGCTGACTCTTGCGGTGGTTTTTGATATGAGCTATTTAGGCAATTGCCCAGGGCGGCAGTAGAATGTGGTGGGGTGGGGGTGGGGGTGCACAAGGTATCAGGTGCACCTGATAAAGAATAGAACTGTCAGCTAAGCCTTGAACAAGTTCTACTGTATATTATTTTTATGCATGTGCAGTCAGTGGGGGGGTTAGTGTCCCATGCTTGCTGCTGGGAATAGGAACACCATTTTTTGTGCTTTGCGCAGAACTGCACTGCATTTTATCAGGGCCCAGAATTTAGATGAGTTTGATTGGACGCCATTTATGCAAGAATCACCCCACCCACATCTGGTTTAATGTCCCTCTGCAGGGTTTTAATGAAACCACACGATTTCTGTAGCCATCAACAAGGTCCTGACATAATTCTAACTCGTTTTTTGACCACTCTTATTAAGAATGTTAGAGCTCATTTAAACTGGTTGGTTTCCTGGGAGATACCCTGCCATTAAATATAGTCCATCAATTCCCAGCAGGTTTCAGGTCAGGGCCCTGAGAAAGCCATTCAGGATGGCTTCTAACACTTGTTTTGATGTATGTTGGGATCAAGGTCATGTTGATGAAGTCAGGGTAAAGTTTTCAAACCTAGGAACAGTGCACTTTCAGGCATGATGGTGGTAGCATCAAGCTAAATACCAGTGGTCCTGGTGCATTACATAAAGTGGGTGGAATGATAAAACCAGAGGACTACATCCAGACTCATTAATGCACTTAAAAACAGGTTTTCCAAGATGGGGTGTTCCAACATTAATATGAAACACACATCAGAACTGGTGTTGGACTGGTTTTGATGCAATGAGCAATGATATTGCATGCTACATAATCATTCCACTGTTACACCCCCTGAGCTGTGCATTGGTTTTGTGTGGTGCTTCTCTGTCTTCTCACTCTTCTTCAGCAGGGTGCAACTGGCAGGCCCCGCAGCTGTAGCTCATCAGGATCATCAGGAGGTGCTTAAGAGGAGCAGGAATTCCTGAGAGCGACGGCAGATTGTGTGCTCACATAGTGCAGTAATGAGGCCAGGTCTTGCTGACTCTTTCATAAGAGATTCTATCACTCATCTTACCTTTGCTTCCAGATCCAGCAACCAGCGTCGGGTTCCTACCTCGGTGGCTGGTGCTCCTCCGTCTCAAGGACTTCCTCGAAGATCTTTCCTCAGGTCGCTGCTCTGTCTCCTTGCTGCTCCTCCGCTCTCCAACCTCCTAGCTACCCTGTGGCTCAGCAACCCATCGCTCACCTGCCAGTCCCCCCTCAGTCTGCTGTGGCGCTCCCACCAGTCTCCCTCTGGAGAAAGACAAACAGGTGCTCAGTCAGCACAAGCCTCTCAGACACCCCAAACCTCTCAGCCTCAGACTCAGATAGTTACTCACCCTCCCTGGACTTCCACCTTCATCCACAAACATTAAACGACACCTCCAACCCCTCATCATTCTCCACCTTCATCAATAACTTACCTCCAGTTAACAGTCACCTTCTCCTTCCAGTGTTCATCCTGATCCAATCCAGAAAACCTGAAGTCTTCCACTGGTGTTTTCTCAATAAACCATTAAAAACTGTCGAACATGTGTGTGTGTGTGTGTGTGTGTGTGTGTGTGTAATTGTTCCCTGCACCAGAGCCGGAAAATGACACAACTATGAAATCCACTCCAAAAACACAACAAATGGATCATAAAACCCCCAAATTAAAAGGCTTTTACCTTCACGTTGGTGCTGTCTGCCAAAATCAGCCGCTGCAGAGACAGTTTCTTCCCTCCAGGTTGTTTTTGTGAACACTTGAAAGTCAGAGTTCCAGAACACCATGCATACTTAGACTGAGCTCATGTTATATCCATTGTAAAGTCAACTGTGTATATATGTACATTAAGAAAGATATTCCTTATTATTGAGAGTAAAGTGTACCGGAGTCAAATACCTTGTTTGTCTGTCCAAACTTGGAGAAAAAGCTGATTCTGTTTCTAAAATGACATCCATGTCCACGATGAGCTTAAAAGTCTGACCGACACTATGTATGGTATGGAAATTATTAAAAAAGCAAAACAAAATTCAAAAAATTTGGTCCTTCTCACATCATGCAATAGTTTAAATAATAGCCTTAGATAAACATGTTTGACTTTATTCTTTCTTTATTTTTACAAGAACTGAACCTGTTATTTTTTTCTGCATAGGAATTCAGAGAGTGAATCGCAGTTGCTTGTGACTTAATGCATTGATTAAGTGATGATCATTAAGTGTACGTGCCTCTGAAAAAGAAGAAGCATTGACAGTTTAATGCGTTGGAGCATTCAGATGCTTGTTGACACAATGCCAAGAAGTTAAGAGATCAGCAATGATCTCGGAGAAGTTTGTATTGGAAAGTTTGCAGTTGAAGTGCTCACAGCACCTTATTTGGAAAAACAGAAGAAAAATTGGCATTTCACCACAAAAAAATCTATGCCAGCGGTCAAGCACAGTGCTGATGATTTGGACTTGTTTTGCAGCCAAAGGATGGGGGAGGCACCTTGCAATCACTTAGTTGACCTTTTCTTTATGCCTGTGCTTTATGCCAAATTAGATGTGAGGTCGTCTGTCCAACAGCTGACACGTGGGCCATTGTGTGTCATGCAACAAGAAATGTAAACAGAATGGCTGTAAAATAACCTTGTGTCATATGTTACAGTGACCCAGTCAAAATCCAGACCTCAGCTTGAAAGTTTTATACAAACAAATGCTCATAAACCACAGAGAATTCTGCAAAGTTGTAAAAAAACTACTATACTTACAGACATTTCTACAAGTCAAAGTATAATTGTTTATTAGTTTTTTTACTTACACTTTCATTCATGGCTAAGTTTGGTTAAAGTGTCAGTGTACAGTTTCATGTGTTTACCATCTGAGGTTCTATTAACCTCCCTGTATGATTCAATAGAGACCACAAGACTTTCATGCCCTGCAAGCATTCCTTCATATTACCATCACTGTGGTTCTAAGATTACATGTTAACATAATGTTTTTACTTTGCTTAAGCCTGTATTTCAAAATCAAATCATCAAGACAAGCAAATCCAATTTCTTGACATGCACTCAGCTCTTGCAGCACTGGCTCTGATTCTGTAGTGTGGTGGAGCAAAGGTGACAGAGGTATCTAATTTATTTAGCCCCCTTCAGAAATTCCCCTAAATTACCTGACTTTTAAGTGATAATTAGGAACCACAGTCAGGGGCAGATGATTGACTGCTGATAGTATAATTACAGTGGTGGTTAGCATGGTGGGTACAGACTGCATTTTTCCATGCCATCACAAAGTGCTGTGGTGATGATTCAAACCTTTTGCATGTTTTTCACGAAGCTTAGGCAAAGCTTCAGCTTGAACAGCAGAGAGATGTTTGAGCTTCATTTCTCCAGTACAGATCATTGTATGAATACCCTCCAGTCACCCTGAATTAAGACCAAATGCTCTGGTGTTAACTAAACCTTTACATCTTTGTCCTGCTTCTCTGCAACCTTTGAGACCTTTGTGTCTTTGTTTGAGATAAGTTTTTCATTGTTGCTTTTATGTAAATAACCAAAACAAGAAAACTTGGTATTCGGTCCATGACTGCTGCTACTGATTCAATATGGGCAATCATAAACTATTTACACAATGCTTCATATAACACAAATGCTTATATCTTATCTCTTGGGAGGTCAAAGAGGCAGATAAGTGTGCAGCTCTCATAATGGCCCCACACAGCATGTTGCAGCCTGTTGCACTGTTGCACTGCAACACGTTGCAGTCATAACATTGTGAACAGGTCTGCCTTGAGAAGAAACGCACCGTTAAGAGTCTACTAACTGTAAGACCCGGCTCTTCACAGCCGACTGCTTTGTCATGTAGGAAGGTTGTAGCATGTCCTTGTCAATTGAAGTGAGCGTTTACGTGGTGGAAATGGATGCAGGGTGAGCGATGCGTGTTGCGCTTGTCCATGCAGCTGAAACACCTGAAGCACTCCACCATGCCTGTGTTTCTCTGCCCTGGGAGTAAGTGTTAAACGCAGACGCTCATACAGCTCAGATGTAATCACCACAGCGTGACCACATGCTAGGATTAAAATCTTTCAACTCTGGTTTCCTGGAGGCTCAGATAGCTGATCCATTTCAAATCCAGCTGAAAAGGAGGTTTTCCGCAGCACATTTCTGCATATCACACTCATTGTTTAAACTCTTTGATTTTATTCTGGCTGCCAGTTTTCTTTGAAGAACAAAAAATGTGATGTTAACCCAAGAAATGAAAAACAATGGATGAACTGCCTTGCTTGTGCTGTGTGCTCAGTGTATTAGCACCTAAGTGGTTAATTTCAAGCTTTAATTCAATGTTTAAATTTGTTACCAAAACACAAAGTCAGTTTATTGGCTTGACAAAGAGAATCTCCATTCAGTCTGCATAACCATACATCCATGGATAAAACCATACATCGTACTGAGTTCATGAGAGCCAAGTGAATCCCCATATTTGTGTTTTCACTAATAGATTATAGGTTTTAGGAATCTCTAAAATGTGTTTTGAAGCATCTCTGGTTAGACGTATCCAGTTCAGGTTTGATCAGTTTAAGTACTTTAGATTCTGAACTACAGATGATCAGTACAAGTTGAGGGAACGACTATGAAACAACCTCCTTAGTTTGGCACCAACAAGAAGCTATTGCTGCTTTTAATCTGTCTGGTGTATCATAGCTCGGAGCTGGGAATGACATCACATCCGAGTTGCGAACGCTCTGCCTTCAGGCTGGGAAACAGTTGGGATTTTCCATTTGGTGTTAATTACTATATTTCACCCCTAGCAGATAGTTTCCAAAATGCAAGGGAAATGGACCTCCAGCAATCGGGGGAGCAGACATATAATTTTACTTTTAATTTAAAACCTTAAGAGAAGGGCAAACTCCCAGCCAAGTATAAGGCTAGCCAAAGAACAGACTAGCATCACCATATTACACCTTTCTTGTAAAACTCTAAAAAAGATTCTGGAGTTTGGAGGATAACTAGAAGTCCTCTTTTTCTCCAGACGGGCTCTCTCCAAGATCTGTTCTCAGCTAGATTGCCATGATGCTTTCTGTCGCATTCTTTTTTCCTCCATCAGGCTGTGTGTTTGTGAGATTTGCCTTCTTCCACATGTTTGCTCGGTCCCCCTACAGAATTATAGGTACAACTAAAAAAATGGAATATTGTGAAACTCTTCAAGATATTCAAATTCTTGTCCTCATGTTCTTCCATTCAGTAGGATAACTAAATGGGATATCTCAGAGAAGCAGATAGATCTGCAACAAATCAGGGCAAGGAGACAGGTAGCGCTGAATGAGTGTAAAAGTCTTTCAACAGGAGCTTCAGTGTAACACTGAGACAGTAGCAGATTAAAGAAAGACCTGTCCACACTGGCTGTTTTTCTTTACAGTCATGCATGAAGCTCTCCCCGTATTAAATAAACAGTTTGGATTGGCATGGAACAAGCACAGCTCGGTGGAGATATGTTTGAACGGGAGGGGGTCCAGGCGCACTCTGCCAGACCAAACGACACGTGAGCTCTCACACTTGTGTGCTCTCCAGGTTGAGAGTGTTACCTATGGACAGGGTGAAGCCAGGCCAGCTGTTTCCACCCGCCTCTGGTCGTGCCTGGCTAAGCTGCCTGTCATACGCTGAGGAGGGAGCGGCATTCCCTGAATGCCATCAACGCAGTTAGGATAAGTTTGTTGACAAAGAGATTTGCTCCTTGTTCATCGGCTTAATGACTCTGTTTGCACAAGTTTCATGGCTGTGGTGTTAGCTGCTCACTTTTCACAGGAGAAAAGGTTGTCTTCCTGTAGCACTGACTATAACAAATGAGAGCATTTGTAGTCATCCCCACAGGGAAAGGGACATATTATCTCATATTTGCGGACTCTTGAAGAAGGTCATGTTGTCTTCTGATAAGATTCATAACAGAACAAGCAGTGTGTCCTGATGTAAACCCCTGGGGTGGGGGGAGGTGTGTGTGCACATGGTCTGTTGACACACTTTTGAATCCGCAAGTGATCCTAACATGCTACAGATGTGTGAAAGCTAAATTCTCCCGAGTTAACCGTGGAGTTGAATGTTGTGTGGGTTCGTGGGTGGGTGGGCACCTTATTGATTTCCGTGCTTCAAAGATTAGAGCACATTAGTGTTGCTCACTGAGAACTAAGATATGATAAAGAAAAACAAACACTTTAAGGCTGCCTACAGATGCTTCGCCTGTTTCTGCTTGCAGAGATCAGATGACAGTGAGGCTGCAAACAGATCTATCGCCTCCAATCAAATCTCAAGATTAAAATACAAACTTTAACTTTTGAACATTTCGTATTGTGTAGGCAATAAAACGTTAACTAATAAAGATTTCTCACAGCAGAGGAAAAATAGGGCAAGACCAATCTCTCTTCCTTGATGGTCTGTGATGCACTATTTGCTATAAACGGCCTCCATGGTTTTTATCGTCTGTCTTCCTGTTAAAAAATGAGTCGATCAAACTTGGCGGGTTATTTACATATAGCGTCCATTGCAAGCATTATCCATTTTCTAAATGTGTCTTTCCAGAATTCTGGTTTGCAGTGTTGAAGGAGAGGGGCCATCAGTTTTACAGAGTGAGGAAGGTAACCAGGGATCAAAATGTCCTAACCAAATGACCCAGCTTCATCATCCTGAGCAACTGAATCTCTGTGTAGCAGAGGCAGCACCACCAAAAGCTGCAGGCATCTGCAGAGGAATCACAGAGCGAATGGTCCAAGTACAACTGTGTTTTCACACAATGTCTAATAAAGGTGTGGGAAAAGTGTTTTGAGTGCAGGCCCGTTTCTCATGTAGACTGAGATGTATCTGGGTGGAATGAGAGAGTGAAAAATAGAGGACAAGCTAAAGTTGACAACCCTGCCATATAGTATAGATATATGTTGAATCAGCGCTATTTTGCATCTTACCATATTATCCTTTTCTTAAGTCATTTAGTTGATGGGAAAGAAATTAGACCAAATTGGGCTGACATAAACATGAAAAATTTTCTCCTTTGTTTCAGCTGGCTGCAGGAAACTCGAACCAGCAGGTTAAAGGACTTTAGGATGGGTTATAAGACCTCTGAGATGTTAGCCAAAGTTTCCAATTTGTAAGCCTGGAGCTGTGGGAAAAACCTGGTTATACTTGTCCTGGTTGCAACAAGTGGCACTCTCTCTGTCTCTATGTGAAAACTGCTCACTACCCCCAAAGCAGGAACCAGCTTGTTGACTATGGACCGTGCTCATTTGGTTTTACCACCACCTGACCTCAGAGTTAATTATCAGAGACGCCACGCGAGCTGATGATCTTCCCTTTATGGCCAGCAGATACAAACCGTGGAGAAGTTCTGAACAAGAGGTCCACAACAGACTACAGACTAGAACTGGAACCATCGCTTGGACACTCAGCCAGCCTCTGCCGACCATAAAGGCTGGCTGGGCATCCTCAGCCATGACTGTCCAGGTTGGAGGAACCCTTTTCTTCTTACCAAGGGGTTGAATACATGAGTACATTTTCATCTTCTGCTGGGCTGCTGGAGTTTGATGGCTGGGCAGGACCACCATGGCCCGCTAAGCTACCTGCCACAGTAATGCAGTCAAGGTCCCTTTTTTTCTTCCTCCTTCTATCCTGCCGTGGCAGATGTAAGATGATAGAAAGACTACCCTTCCTACATGGTCAGGACTTTTTGTTGGAAAAAAACTTAATAAAAATATTTGGAGCAAATAAATTGTGCTTTTTTTCATCTGCTGCACCTATTTAAATGTCCCCTCAGTTCATTGAATTTAGGGGATATTGTTTGGGTCCCTTTCACCAAGCACTTGGATTGGGGCCTTAAATGTCTTCTTGCCATCTAGGTGAAATTTGTGAAAGGACTGAGACACTATGAGATGTTAAAGCCATCCCACTGGTTTGATTCTATGATGTAGGGATGACGTACATCTTGCTCACATTTCTGCCTCAAACTGCTCCCTGCTTTGTCTCTTCTCCAGTGTTGGAGAATGCCTTGTAGCTAGAAGATCCTGGGTTCAAATCCCAGCTTTAGGCGTTCTCCCTGTGCACATGTGAGGGTTCAGTTTGTACTCTAGCTTTTCTTATGGTGTACAGACTAATTGAACCATAAACTACCCTTAGACCCAAGTTGTCCTGGCACATGTTTTGGCCCAGTGATTTACTGGCAACCTGTCGATGGCTGAATGCAGGGATTGACTCCAGCCCCTTGGAACCCTTTATAAAACTCCCACTGTGTCATGCTCTGCTTTTTTGGAGTTATGTTTTGTTTAGTTTTTCTTTGTTAAGTGGTTTGTTTATTACTTTCTTCATTTTTTGGGTTCATGTGTTTGGTTTTCCTTTAGATTAGTATTTCCCCAGATTCTGTTTATTAGTCTAGTTTCTCATTTACCTTCCCTGCTGTCAGCCTCACCTGTGTGTCATTAGTCTATTCCCCTCAGCTCCTCTGTAGCCCTGTTCAACACCTGTTTCATTTTTCATCTGATTACCTGTCACCCATTTTCATTGGTTCACACTCCTTTCTCCCTCAGTATATATGTTTGGATATTTTCATTATTCTTCGCTCGGTCCCCCTGTTAACTTCCCTGCTGTTTCCTGCTCCATGTCGTTGTTTGTGTTTTAGGAGACTCGTGTAAGTTCTACCATTTTTGTTATTAAAGAAGAGAGATTCTTAAATTTACCATGCTGCTTCCAAGCATTTTTCTGCACTCCGGTTCCGTTCCACAACCCATTATGACACACTGTGCTTTAGGGCTCCTAGAAAATTAATTTTCTTAATTTTTTGTGCTGAAAAGATGATGTAAAATCCCTTAATACCAGTTGGGTTCTTTTATTTCTTATAAATCTAACATTTTAAGACCGAACAAAATTTCACCTAAAAGTTTGTAGTTTATCATCTAGTCCACACATAGTTAATTTAGAGTTGGCATTACCACAACACCGATATGCAATTATGTTAGCAATGACAATTTTTTGTACTGTATGGTTCTGTTCTGTGACCTTCACCTTCATTTCCAAACACAGAACACCAAAGTACTGAACAATACTACAGTGACTATATACATGCATAACAGTGTTCCAGCTATTGATCCTACTCTAAATACAACAATATTACTCCTATGGTGTTTACATGCATAGCAGAGACGATGTGCCCGCTGTATATAGATTGATATGTTCCAGAGCATGATCTGCATTGACTTATGCCCACAACGTTTCCCCTACAATGCTGGATGTTTGCATCCACAAAAAGCCTCAGCTATGCATATTCCTTTACACAGGGAGCATTGTTATAGGTCCTAATATCCACAAAAGTCTCTTCTTTTCACCTCTATCTGTCTATTTTATTCTGCAATGGCTGGTACAGCCTACAGGTTGTGTAATAAAGCAGGCCTGTGTGTGTGTGTGTGTGTGTGTTGCAAGCTGCTGTGAGTACTCAGCTTAATGGTGCGATTAAACTCACATGTTTAAATTATGCAATATGCCCCCATGGCCCAAAAAATATATCAGAAAGGAACTTATGTTAAAATGGTGTCATAGACTCATAGGGGATGCACTCCCTAAACATGAGGGTGGACATTGCTTGTTTGTCAGATTTTATGGATCTGTCTTATTCTGCTGTTGAAGACTGCTTCATGGGACAGAGAAAACACAGTGTGGTAAAGCCCTGTTGAGCTTGTTGAAATTTAGAGGATAAAAACTGCGGCGTTCTCTAAGGAGTGTGCATTGTTGTGTGTTCAGCTTACCAGTCATGTGTGGCTATCAGCCAAAAGACTGAGTGAACGGCTCTTTCACTTTCAGAGAGATTTCTCACCTGCTTTGCAAAAGTATTCACGCAATTAGGTTCCCCTTGCCCAGGCCTGTCAGTTTAGGTGGACAGACATGTCTTGATAGGTTTTGTAGTTGTACCATGCTCTTTCCATTTTTGTTGATGGATTAAGCAGAGCTCAGTGAGTTGTTGAAAGACTGGAATACTGTTTTTAACATAGCCCTGCACTAAACTTCTCCATAACTTTCTCATTAACCTGTCTGTTCTGTTCCTTGGTCTTCATGATGCTATTTGTTTTCTAATGTTCTCTAACAAACCCATGAGGTCTTTACAGAACAGCTGAACTTCTGCTGAGATTAAATAACACAGAGGTGGACTCTAGTTACATCAGAGTAAAGGGGGAAATCACAACTATATGTTTTAGTTTTTAGATTTTTGTATGCAAAAAAAGTTGAAAACTATGTATCCTCTTCCTTCACTTCACAATTATGCACTAACTTTTGCCAACACATACGATACTGATAAACATAATTAAAGTTTGTGGTTGTGATATTATATGATATGGAAGGTTTTAAGAGGCAAGAATAGTTTTGCAAAGTACTGCAAGTATTCAAGGTACTGTAGAAGAAAAAAGAAAACATCTGTTCAAACTAAAGAAGCAGAGGTCTAATCCTGCCTTTTATCTCTATCCTCTTGTTAGGTCGTCTCACAGCTACTTTGTGACGATGTGGAAAGGCACGGGTGAGGTGTGTGGGTGGCCTTAAATGTATTTCCACTCAAGTGTTGCTCAGCCCTTCTCAACAAAATGTGGCAACTGTTCAGTAAAGAAAGGATTCTTTCGGTATTTCAGACACCTGAAAGACCCACACAACATTTTCAACTCTGGCTCATTAAGTCTTCAAAGAGATCAAAGTCCCCACTCAGCCAACGCTCACTCTCCATTATCGTTGTGCGCTATTAGAACCAGCTAAAGGTCAGAAAAGGAAAGAAACGCAGCCACTCTTCAAAGGTTCAAAAGTCACCAGCATCCTTGTGTACAAGTAAGTGGATCCAAGCAGAAATGTGTTATCCGACTCCTCTTCTGTGCTCTCGCATGCTGAGTCACCCAGTTCTCAGCCAGCCTGCAGATAATCCAAACGATCATTTCTTATCTGATCTGACACACTTACCGCAGCTTGACGTAGCATTAACATACACCATGCATATTTAGCTACTCTGATGTCAGGACAATTCAATGAGCTGCCACTCATGGTGTGGGCAGAAACTGGTGCCAGAGCCAAGTTGCCACATTCTCCAAACTCGACCAAAGTTTTTTTGGTACCTTTTTGACAATGTTAACATGCTTTCTGGAAGGTCTGCTAAAACTTGCATTGGGTTCTTTGATGAGGAGCAGCAGACATTTAAAGAAAGTGTCTTTGGAAAGTTCAGACGGCCACCTTTCTTTGAAGTCTGGCTGTAATTTTTTTCCTCCACTCCTTCCCCCACCCCACCCCACCCCCCCAGCCCCCCTGTAACCCCCGTGATTCGCTCCACTGATGTTTGCTGGGAGGCACGGCTCTATAACACATCGATGTAATCTCCACTCTAGCGTGCCAAAGCGCTGCAATTGAATCATGTCGAGCAGTTGATCCGTGACGTGCTGACAGGACCAGCATAGCATCACATGTGCGTATTTGCTTTCAGGCAACCCATTGCATGGGGAGCAGGGGGCAGGAAGACAGGTTTTGTCATATGGATAACAAGAATGAGGTGTTAGAAACACAGATATGGAAGGACACACTTTCAATGACATCAGATCAAGATGAATGTGGATTTAAGCTTAGCAGAGTTATGTATGTAGAGCACAAGAAAGGGTCTTAGAGGAAAGAGGGTAACTAGAAAGACCGCTAGATGAAGCTGCTCAGCTCTAGTGACAGGTTTGGTTGGACAGCCTGCACAGTTGTCTCTTTAGTTTGGGGGAATGCACAGCTTATTAAAAACTTTTATTAAGTAATTTCTCTGAATTGAATAAAAATTGAACAGTACTACTTATAAAACAGAAAAATTACTTCAGAGGTTTTAATTTTTTTAACATTTTTACAATCACAATGGTGCATTTAGGCTTAAAAAATATATACAATTGAGCAGAGTTAGGGTTGTAGTCCATTTTCAGATAAGCTCCACACCTTGGGTCTTTCTGCAGAGTTTGCATGATCTCCCCGTGCATGCGTGGGTTCTCTCAGGGTACTCAGGCTTCCTCCCACAGTTAACGCCCACAATTAACCTAACAGTCATGTTTTTACATGACTGTTAGGTTAATTGGTCTCTCTAAATTGCCCTCAAGAGTGAATGGGTGTGTGTCTCTGTGTTGCCGTGTCATGGACTGGTGACATGTCCAGGGTGTACCCTGCCTTTTGCTTGTAGACCGCTGGAGACAGGCACCAGCTCCCCTGTGACCCTGTATGGAAGAACTGGGTATAGAAGATGGCTGGCTTGTGAAACTCAAATTTGTAATGAAAAAAACAGTTGAATTTCAATGAGGTAGTTTTTACAAATGATGATAACTTATAGCGACTCTGTGTAGGAATAAATGGATACATGTAGACAACCTTAAGGAAGGTGTTGTTATTCTGGCTGTATGGTGTATGGAACCACACCAAAAAAGGCGCTGAGTACAATCTCTTTTACAGTGCTACCACAACCTTGACTAACATTTCCCACATCATTTTTGGGATAGATGCTAAACCTTTACTGACCTTCCCCCAGTTTTTTTTACATGTCTATGCAAATAGCTGCAAGCTAAAACCAATTTTAGAAGGTTTTGCTCCGTATAAGTCCTGGATGGAGGGAAGGTCAGCCCTGATGATTCTCTCTGCAGTCCTGATTATTCGTAGCAGTCTGGACCTGTCCTGTTTTGTGGATGAACCAAACCACACTGACATGGACAAAGACAGGACAGACTGAATGATGGCAGTGTAGAAGATGACCAGCAGCTCCTCTGGAAGGTTGTACTTCTTGAGTTGCCTCAGGAAGTACAGTCTCTGCTGGGCCTTCTTTCGAACAGTGTCTATGTGTGAAGACCATCTCAGGTCCTCAGAGATGGTGGTTCCTAAGAACCTGAAGTGATCCACAGCCGACACGGTGTTGTTGAGGATGGTGAGGGGGTGTATGGAGGTGGTGTTTTCCGAAGTCCACCACCATCTCCACAGTCTTGAGTGGGTTTAGTTCCAGCAGTTCTGACTACAAACCCGTGTCCCGCCGATCCACCTCCTGCCTGTATGCAGTCTCATCACCGTCCTGTATCAGTCCAATGACAGTGGTGTCATCTGCAAACTTCAGGATTTTCAGGGACGAGTCCGCTGAGGTGCAGTCCATTTGGGTAGAGGGAGAAGAGGAGTGGGGATAGAACACACCCCTGGGGGCACCAGTACTTATTGATCTGGTTCGGGAAAAAGATGCTCCCCAGTCTCACCTGCCTGCTGTCGTCCCGTCAGGAAGCTGTTGATCCACTGACAGGTGGAGGCTGGGACGTTGAGCTGGGTGAGCTTCTGGTGGAGGATGTCTGGTATGATTGTGTTTAGAAGGGGCCGAGCTGAAATCTACAAATAGGATCCTGGCGTAGGTCCCTGGGCGGGTTCGAGGGTGTTGCAGGATGAAGTGTAGACCCAAGTTAACAGCATCATCTGCCCACCTGTTTGCTCTGGTAAGCAAACTGCAAGGGCGTCCAGTGAGAGCGGCCTTTTGATGTCTTTCAGGGTGCTTCAAACAACCAGCCCTCCAAAGGATTTCATGATCACAGACGTCAGGGCTACAGGCCTGTAGTCATTTAATCCTAGGATGGTGGGGTTTCTTGGGCACTGGGATGATGGTGGATCGTTTGAAGCAGGAGGGGACCTCACACTTCTCCAGTGAAATTGTTGAAGATCCGGGTGAAGATTGGAGCGAGTTGATGTGCACCAGGTTTCAGGCATGATGTGGAGAGGTTATCAGGTTTCCCCCAGCTTTCTTTTTTTTCATGGCGCTGAAAGAGCCTATTTACATCTTCCTCAGAGTTCTTTAGTGCAGGCAGAGGATCTAAAGGTAGGGGTTTGTTGATTTACTGGTCGAAAATTTGTTTCCTGAATGGGATGTGGAGGAGTTGGTTTGAGGTGTGAATGGCTTCTTGTCATGTTTTGCAGTAGAAACCCTTCAGACGGTTGGCCAGCGGGGACTTTGTTCAGGAAGGGTGGTGGGGGCTTCTGTAGGCAGTCAGGTTTCTCAGACCAGTCCATACAGCCGAAGTGTCACCAGTAGAAAGGCTGTTTTTCAGCTTCTCACTGTAGCTTTTCTTGGCTGCTTTGATCTCCTTTGTAAGTCTGTTCCTGGCCTGCCTGTACCGCGCCCAATCTCCACTGCTGTGAGCTTCTTCCTTGTCCCTGCGCAGATTCCTGAGGTGTGGAGTAAACCATGGCTTGTTGTTCCCAAAGGTGCAGAAGGTCTTTGTCTGCACACACATGTCCTCACAGAAACTGATGTATGATGTCACCACATCAGTTAGTTTGTTTAAATCAGTGGCTGAGGTTTCAAAAACAGTCCAGTCTGTGCATTCAAAGCAGCCCTGTAGCATCTGCTTCGATTCCTCAGTCCACTTTTTAACAGTGTGAACCACGGGTTTGGAAGCTCTTAGTTTCTGTCTGTAAGTTGGGATGAGGTGGATAAGACAATGATCCGAAAGTCCCAGAGCGGTAATCTAAGATTGTGTAGTGGATCTGTGTTTGTATACTTCTGAACCGGGGTAATTTCCCACTCTGGTCCATAAAGGCAGCAGAGCAAAGGGTTAACTACAGAGAAGAGGGAGAACTGAAGGAAGCTACAGTGTTGGTTTGTTGTTTATGGCTCCCTTAGCACTTGGATGTTTCCTCCAGCACAGTTTCTCAGTGAAATATTAATCGTGTTTGACAGCTGTTCTAGCTGGGGAAACAAACACGGGACTGGAGCTTTTTGGGAAAGCACAGAGACATACGGCGGAGCAGGCACTGGCTCAGATAAGGACTGTTACGGACATAAGACACATGACAACTTGTGACAGTACAACATGGACCATGCTCATTAAGAATGTACTGTTGCAGAGTGTGAAATGATGACAAGCTATAATCTGTTTAAGCTGCCATGTCCTAATTAGGAGAGGATGTAATTTAAAGCATTCAGGTTACAACCACATATGTCTATGTATTTTATTAGAATTTTGTGTGAGGACTGAAATCTTCAAGTCTTTTGCCTAAACCTGATTTAGACCTGGACTTTAACTGGACCATTAAATGATTTGATCTGAATCATACCGTTGTAGGTTTTCCTCAGGGACTGTCCCAGTATTTAGCTCCATCTATCTTCCCCTCAGCTCTGATCAGCTTCCCTGTCCCTGCTCAAGAAATGCATACCCACAGCTTAATGCTCCCATTAAAATGTTGCACAGTGGGGTTGGTATATTCAGGGTGATTTGCTGATTTTACCACTCTTAGTCTTTTGCATGTAAGCCAAGTCTCATCTGACCAGAGCACCCTGTTCCACATGCTGGCTGTCTGCCCAACAGTGGGAAACTGCAAACAGAAATTCTTGCTTCTTGTTTTTTTTAAAAAAAAGCCTTTTTCTTGCTACTCTTCCATAAACGTCAGATTTGTGGAGTACATGACTAATAGCTGTCCTGCCAACATATTCTACCCCGAGCTGTGGATCTCTGCAGTTCCTCCAAAGCCACCAAATGGCTCTTGGCTACTGATTAATGCCTTCCTTGCGCTTATTAGTTAAGACGGACAGTCATGTTTTGGTAGGTTTTCTAGTTATCTTTCCACCTAATTCCAAAATCCCTTGATGTATTGCATCAATTCTATTGGCCATTTCTGGCTGGCTCTATTGCAGAGCAGTTACAGGTAAAAAAAAAACAAAAGTGGGAACATCATTTTTTTTTTTTACAATTATGCCCTACTTTGTGTTGTTCCATCACATAAAATACAGATAAAAATCATCAACGTTTGTAGCTGTGACAAAATGGGAGAAAGTTCAGGGGGTGTGTAAATGGTTTTGCAAGACACTGGTCCAAAATCAGCTTCTCAGGCTTTAGCTCCTCGTGGCTACTCTTCCAGAATACTTACTTCTGCCTTAACACTTCGACAACATCCCTACAACCCCAGCACACTTAACAAGCTCCAAACGGTCCAGAACATTGTCTTGCTGCTCAGCCAGTGTGGTGAAGGCAATTTGCACCATTGAAATGCCTGATAGCACGAGTCCACTGAGAGTTAGGGAGTGATTTAACGGCATTGCTCACTCCAATTAAAGTGAATCAACCAGGCTTTGGTGCTGACGTCGTATCGGATGCCGCCTCTGTCAACGCTCAGCCACACATGCTCCCACACACTGCGAGAATGGGGGCATTTCACTGTTTCTTTTGTGATTAAGGGCATGAAAATAGCCCATTTAGAAACTCCCTCCCTGTCAGCACGAGAGACACTGACATATCCCAGGCACTCACTCCCTCATTACCATATGCCAGTCACCTCAAGAAGGCCCGGCAACAAAACTCAAAGACTGAACTGATGGATGTCGCCACCTGCTTCTCTTATCGCAAGCATCTGAGCCGCCCCTCATCTCTTCGCCGGCCCAGCCTGGAGCGACATGACACAGTACGGAGGCCACAGAAAGCAAGAGCTGCGCCGTGCCGAATCAGCCAAGGCGACAGAGATGGTGCACAAAAGGGATTTCTATTTGCACGCCCATTGAGGAGTCAGGCCCTGAAGAGCACCTGATTCATTTCTTCTAGAGGGCTATTAATCTTTTCAAGCACCAGAATCACTTTGCCTCTCAGGAATGGCCAGGAGATTGAGCTTTCTATTACAATCAACCAGAGGCTGAGTGCAGCAGGCCGGCAGGCAGGCGGCGGGTGGCTGCGGAGGTACTGTCCTTGGAGCTGCCTTTCCCAATTTAAACAAAAACAAGAGGAGGGATCCATTATTGCGTGATAACAAGACAGTAAAATTTCTATTCACAGTGAGGTGAGCAAGGTCGCAAATACATATTCTGGCGTTATGAAGCCTGGAAATGACTATGGGTCATTTAAGAAATAAAGACAGCAATTTCCAGCCAGTCCATGTGCCCTTGATCGGCCCTTGATCCATCTTTGATCAAATTGGTCTTCAGATGCATTCCCAACCTTGTTAGCCATAAATTACTTTTCAGGAAGGTGTGTGTAATTCCCAAGTTTGATAAGTCGCCAGGAGGGGTCCAACTGAGGTGGGGTCCAAACTGGACCTTGCCTTAAAAGAATACATTCAAGGAAGTCAAGACAGATGAGTTGATTGGTTCCTCTGGCAAAGATGTGTAAAAATCCTATGAAATAATAAAAATGCTGTTGATTCATCTTTTCTGTGGTATTTGAAACTCACACTCAGCACATGGGTGTTCTTTAGGATTTGATTCGGAACCTCAGATGACGGTGGTAAAAGGTCATTTTTCTGCCTCTTTGTATTGATTTGGCCCTATGTTTTGGATCTGGCAACCTGTCCAGGGAGACGTGCCTCTCACCCAATGACCACTTGAGATAGGCAAGCCCCCCAGAGCCCCCCAGCACCCACTGACCCTGTTGACGACCAAGCTTAAATCGTCAAGTAAATAAAACTTGAATTCAATTAAGGCATTTTAAACACTTTTTCATCCTTCGCTCTTAAGAATTTTGAGGCCTCCTCCTTTGTGTTTTTTCCACTGGGACATTTGTACTGAAAGCAAGAAGCCTTATACAAAAGACCCCACTTCTTTAAGTTTGTGATGGTGGGACAGAAAAGGCTTAACTTAGCTTGTCTCCCAGACTACCCATAAGCATAAAGATAGGGTCTCATGGTTGTTATGGAGACTCGGTGGCCCAGAGATGCCATTCTTTGCTGCAGTTGTCCAACAGTTGTCACCTCCCTCACCATACTGCTCACTGAGCTTGTTGGCAAGATAAATACAGGCCTTCATCCATCCTGGTGTCCAGGAGCTAACAGAAATTTATGTGTCATATTTACTTTCCACTGTCACAAAAAGTCACTTATTAATAGGAGATTCTCAGAAACTTTTAAAGAGTATAAATTAGATTATAAATTAAATTTAAAAAATGCATGTCCCATTTACTTTAAAGCAATGACTTTTTGCATCAGGGACCAAATTTCTCAATTGTAATTGTCCTTGCGGGACACAGTATTTCACCACCCAATTAAAAACACTTCTCAGCAATAAATTAAACACAGAATATTTTAATGAAATGGAAATCAATTTTTTAGAGCAATGGGATCTGTTAATTATTGTGGATCTGAAGCATAAGAAAGGTGTCAAACATTTGCCTTAAAAACAAGCACTTAATTTCTTTCAGGGGGGGTTAGAATGTTTTTTATTTTGAGCTGCATGTTGACAAAATACGTAGCACTGCTGTCTTAAAGCAAGAAGGTCCTGGGTTCAAATCCTGGTCTGGGGTCTTTTGGCACAAAGTTTGCATGTTCTCCCCATGCCTGTGTGGGTTCTCTCTGGGTACTCTGGCTTCCTCAAACAGTCTAAAAACATGACTGGTAGGTTAATTGCCCTCTCTAAATTGCCCTCACCACGTAAAATCCTCCCAAGGGCCACAAATGGCCATTATGCCACACTTTGGTTACCCTTGTTTTTAAGGGATTGGGAGGAGTACTAACAGTTTTTCTACATTGCCATTTTTCCCCCTCTAAATAAATGCATCCAAATTAATTGTTGGATTGTTCAATCTGATATTATGCCACTGCTATAAAGGATTTAAAGCTTTTTTTATGTCTTCCTCAGTTGTGCTAATAAACATGGCTGCCACTGTATTTGCCCCATAAGGACTGATCTACATTGTGAGACTATATGTTTTGTTAGATTATTAAAAAAAACGAAATGTGTATGGTGATTATTGGTCTTTTCTGTTTCTTTTAGTCTACACACAAAATGTGAATGAAAAATGGGGATAATATCTCATTCTGATGCCTAAGTCTACAGCTCGAGCCTTAATAGGCTTACATTTATTACTGTTAAACATCTGCTGTCAAAAAGTGGCTCATTAAAAAAATGACCCAGATTTTTTAGACCCTTCAGGGTCAATAGGGGACACTTGCTACATCAGTAAGAGGTTGATTAATCAAATTCAAGTCAAATATTGTCTTGTATAATCTATCAACGCTGTTCATTAAACCAGAGCCTTACCTCTTTATAAATGACTGTCGGCGAAGGGAATTAATTGCAAAATGAACCCTCTGATTCTGCGAAACTGGCCACAGAAGGCGCATCAGGCTCCCAGACGGCAGCAGAGGAGTATGGAAGCTACTTGGACGATGAAAAACGACAACGGAGGCTCTTGTCACTTAATCAATGTGAAACCCCAGCAGGGACTCCGCCGCCGCCTGTGGCGGTGCAGAGTCCCAGGACTCATGTCCCTGGAACAAAGGGGTTTTAAATGGGCACGCATTGACAACGTAACTCATCTCAGTCACACGATGAT
This sequence comes from Crenichthys baileyi, assembly GCA_036173005.1. Lineage (NCBI taxonomy): Eukaryota > Metazoa > Chordata > Actinopteri > Cyprinodontiformes > Goodeidae > Crenichthys > Crenichthys baileyi. Next base: position 125,407 of record JAHHUM010000296.1, on the reverse strand, counting down.
GCCACCGTTCCCCAAGGAAGTGTTGGCTGGAGGCTACCCCTTCCTGGGAGGTGCTTAACAACAGCAACCATCTCTGTAATACCATGCAGCAGGAGCAGGTAATCATCTCTTCTTCATTCAGCCTGGATGAGTGATGTCCCATCACTCACCCCCTTAGCCAGCTCTAACCCATCAGGATTACAAGATTCTAACAATTTCTGCTCATTTGGGTCAATTATGACTTTAGGTTTTCCTTAAATGTAGGTTAATATAGAAAGTCAGATAGAAACAACACCTCAGCTGGTCAGTGTGTCTCTGCTGAACCTCTGCTACCCTATCTGATGGCCGCCTCCACCCCAGGGTGCTCTTATCTCTTTGTTTTCTCTCGCCTGTTAGACACGGGCGATGATATTGAGCTGTGTCGGCGGCACTACTCCGATCTCACCAGATGAATCCATCACTCTGGTGTGCTCCGCTCCCCTGTTTAGTGCAGACGGAGTCTTTCCCACTTAAATCAATGCCGGGCTTTAGGAAAGGGTTAGTGCTTTTCCTGCTATTTATTAAGTAAAGACTGGCTCCTTCAAAGTGGCTCTGTCTGCTGCACACTCTGAATGTTGACTGGCACAGACGACTGAGCAAAGCTGAATGTGTTCAAACCATCTGCAGCAGCTTCTTTTGTTGATTCAAACAACCTGGAGATGCAGTCCACGTGTGGAACTAAAACATGGACATCCTCGGGAAATGTTTAAAAAAGAAACCTCTTTTGGTCATGAAACATGCTGGATTTAGAAATGTTAGGAGCCACATATTTTAGGAAACTCACAGAGACCGCTGCTTCAGGAAGGCAAGCTGCGCTAGCCTCGCTAATCGCTAATATGAGGTGCTGAAAATGTTTATCATTTTGTGTTTTTTTTTTAAAAGCAAAACTTTACAGCGACTGCTCGATCACTCCGTGTGACATCTAGAACAAAAATGTAAAGCTGTTTTATATTTTAGTTCTTATTGTTCACAGCTAAAACTGGCATTGGTCACCGCTTTACAAAAACCAGTGACCAAAACTCAGCCCAAAAATTCTGATTAGTGCATCTGTACTTCTAACCAAATTCATCAATATCAAATGTATTATGAATTTCACACAGGTTTTCCTAGATACATTAATAAAATACTACCACTGGAATATAACCCGCTGAGGGGAATTATTGCATAAAATCAAAACTATAATGAAATAAATCCCAAAGACATTTTTTTAAATCCTTTACTAGAAGAGTCCAAATTCATCAACAAATCTTTGTATCTACCTAGAAGACTGGAATCAGTTAAATTTGGTATCAGCAGGACAAAGTTTTACGAACACAGAAGTTCGGAAATAAGCCACAGTTGCATCTCTAAATCTAAGCAAATAAAGTCTGACATGTATGCTAAATTACATTTTTAGATTATTACTGTATTAAATCAAAAGTATGTATAATAAGGCACGGCGCTGGTGGTGTAGGGGTTTAGCGCGCGACCACATATAGAGGCTATAGTCCTCAAAGCGGCCGTCCCGGGTTCGAGTCCCGGACCTGGCGACCTTTGCCGAATGTCTCCCCCTCTCTTTGCCCCTCCTTCCTGTCTACCTACTATAGAAAATAAATGCCTATAATGCTGAAAAAAATCCTTTAAAAAAAAAAAACTATAAAAAAATTTGAATTGATTACAAATAATGTTCTTTACAAGAACGGTACAAAATTCCATATCACTTTGTATCTAGCTAATGAAGTCTTGATCTTGGTGTGTCTGAACGATGAGCAGAGGGTTTGTGCAAGGACTTGGCTCTAACAAAGTCCCACCACTGCTGCTGCTGCTGCTCCTTCCAGATGGTTCCTCTGCATCCACTGCAGCTTCGCTCATCAGTGAACACTGCGTCTCTGCTTCGGAGCTGGCATCTGTAGAGATCCTCAGCTCCTCTGTCATCTGTTCCCCCAGCTCCTGGATCAGCTGTCGGCAGCCCTGTGAGGCTGAGCGAGGGGCGTCCGCTTTCCTATTTTCGGATGGGAAGAGCGCAGTTGAGGATGTGTGGGGGATGGGAGAGGTGAAAGAGGAGGGCTGTGAGGGGTTGTCTTTACATGCCTCTCTACTTCCTCCTCCCTGCTTGAATTCAAAGCAGCCTTGTCCTTCAGTTTCAGACTCCTCACTGCCGCTGGATGAGTCGCTACTGCTGCTGTCACTGGAAGCGCTGCTACTGCTGTCACTGGAGGCTTGCTGCTCTTCCTCCACCACCATTCTCGCTGCGCTCTCAAGTTCATCAAGCTCCAGCTCCAAATCTTTCTTCTGAAGCGAGGCGTTTTGCAGCACGGTGGCCAGTTCTATTACCTTCTTGGACCTGCAATGAACAAGGAAAAGGGGACAAAAGTTTTAAACAAGCAAAGAAATGTTTGAAGCTGCTGTACGTCGACACAGAGTGGGAAGAAAAAGACATCCAACTACAAACTGATCTGCGTTGCCGCGCTCAGAGAAACACGGTGGCTGACTTATCGACTGGCTCCGCGCAATAAAGACATAACCACAGGATAACCATCTACAAATCTAATACCCATTAAGCAAATCCCATTCTTGTATGAATGCTAAGTAGCCTGTGATTTGCAGAGGCGGCAGGGACTCAATGAAATATGGAAATATGGATGTTTAATAATGTAAGAAGATGAGCTCTGCTGATACAAGGAGATATTTTCTTCCTCTAACCGCCACTCACCCTGCGAGAGGTGATAAGAGACTGCGAGGGATAAAACAGGCAGAGGCAGTCCCCCCTCCCCCTGCTCTGAAAAACAGGTACACACATGTACCTCTGCATACAAGGAGATTAAAGCAGATGTTCGGGGCTCCAACAAAAGAAAAGATGGAACCAATGAGGCTGCACTCGTGGAGGCTGATAGCATCACTTCACACCTTTCAAGATGCAATTTTCACATTTTAAAGTTTACTGTGTCACAGTGCTGCGCAAAAAGATTTACACAACTTATACTTTACCACATTCTGTCGTGCCACAGCTCCAAATGTCTGCGTGTTTTATTAGGATTTTGTGTGACAGACGCAACACAAAGTACAGCATGGCAATTAAGTGGGAGGAGGCACGGTGTGTTCTGGAAGTATTACATATTATAAAGCATTGATAGGAGGTCCACTTAAAAGTGCGGATCCATTTCCTCTTTCGCCATGTTGGGTCCAACACCCCACCCAGTGGATCTTTGGATGTGCAGGGAGAATTGGTAGATGGTAAATGTCCTGCACTTGTATGGTGCTTTATCAAGTCCGAAGATCCCAGACGCTTTACACTACAATCAATCATCCACACATTCATACACACATTCACAAACCGGGGTAAACTACCAAGTAGCCACAGCTGCCCTGGGGCAGACTGAAAGATGTGGGGCTGCCATACAATCAGCACCACTGAGCCCTCTGACCACCATCAGCAGGTAAGGTGGGTGAAGTGTCTTGCCCAAGGACACAACAACTGAGACTGACGGAGCTGGGGTTCGAACCGGCAACCCACGTGTTACAAGAGAAACCTAGCATCTAGCACCTGAGTCACTGTCACCCCAAAAGAGCAGCTGAAACTCTATAGCCATATCATTTGTTTTACTAATGAAGACGTGAAAAGGTTGGCGTGCCAATGTATTCAGCTCCCCTTGCTTTTATACTGCTAAATAAAATCAGAAAAGCAGCCAAGAGGCCCATGCTAACTCTGGAGGAACTGCAGAGATCCACAGCTCAGGTGGGAGAATCTGCTGACAGGACAACGATTAGTTGTGCGCTCAACTAACTTTTTCGGGAGAAAGCGATCGTTGAAAGAACGTCATAAAACTCTTGCAGGAAAAAAAAGGTGCTCTGGTAAGAGGAGATCAAAATAGAACTTTTTAGCCTACATTTTTTGACAATTGTTTAGCAATAAATGTGCCAACCAAAAAGCGCCCAATACGGACTACTTTATTTAAGTCCATCAAAGGTGATTGTGAGCAGTGTGTGCTTTCAGAGTATGGGGCTAGAATTAAGGAACCAAGGAGACGTGGCTTAGAACTCAAAGCATTCACCGGAGACATAAAGGAAATGATCTCTATATCTGGCTTGGTCCTCATGCAGGCGGCCTGAATACATTCGGTGCTTCAAATGCCATCCTCAGCATGTCAGTATCTGCATCAGACTCTGCTGACCAACTAGATCAGATCAGATGTACAGAGAAGATCATTCAATTACTCTGCTCTGTGCAGACTGGCGGACTCGTGCTGCTCCAGTCTCTGTTTTTGTGATATTACAATAAGTCAGATCAATTCAGCAATCACATATTAACCTCTACATGTCTTAGGGTTTATGGCTTTATTAATACCTTAAGGGGTATCAGAACCTTAATATTGGTGGATGGACTTCAATCCCCTCCTATTCTGTGTCTGGACGGAACAAAAGGAAAACTAACACACCATCTCAAAGTGAACCATGGTGGCGGCAGCATCATGCTGTGGAGATACATTTAAGGGTTAAAACTTACTCTGCACAGACACCACCCAATTTTAAAGATGAAGCATAAAAAAGCAGGCAAAAATGTCAGTTTCTAATAGAAATATACCCCAAAAGTGGTCGTGCAATGTGTTGATTCTGGGGGGTTAAATACATATACGCACCACCCTTTAAGGTTAGTATTCATAAAAACATTTGAAAGGAATATATCTGTTCCCATCCACAATAATGACGTCTATCTGTTGGTCCATCACATAGAATCCCAATAAAACACACGGAAGCTTTTGGTTGTGAGAAAATGTGAATGTGAAAAAGTTCAGGGGGTAGATGCTGTATCTATTACTGGGTCTCCTGAGTGTGTCACGTGTGCCAGATAGAAAAAGGTCCAATAACATGATCGAAACAAGCCATTAGTCTGAATGGATCCTGCAGAATGAAAGATGGAAAACAGCTGAAAAGACTGCAGTAGAGCATAGTCTGACTGCAATATAGTCAATAGAAGTCCGGACAGAGTGTGACTCCAGGCTGCAGGACCATATAGGAGTGTCCCCAGAGATTAGCATTAGGAGAATGCCCTCATTAGGTAGTTCATTAAACAAAGTTCCTGTCCTGTCACTTCAGCTTTACAGTTGTGTCGCCATGGATGATACAGCGGACCGCTCGAGGCGCAAGGTGTTGCTGTTGATGAATGTCCTCCTAGAGGGACCCTGTTTTCGTAAAGGCATCGCATTGTGTGGAGGACCCTGCCTGCGCATTATTCACGCTGGGAAAGTCCGCTTAGCTGCCAAAACCTAAAGTGGTTGCAATTCGTCCCCCTGGTGTGGTTAGGGCTTGTGTGCCGCCCCCATTGCCCTGGTGATTACTGGGGGCGACCTCTGAGGGTCACCTCCATTCAGGCTGTGTCCATTCAAGGTTGGAGAAAGTGTGCGAGAGTCGAGCTGGAGTGTGTGTGTGTGTGTGTGTGTGTGGACGGGCCACCCTTTCTACTGCCAGTCATACATACACACACTCTACCCCTCTTGCCCTCTTTGGCCCAATTAATCCACTGCTGAGCACTGGGGTGGCTCCTCATTACAGTGCAGTCCTAATGAGGCCCCTGTTCTGGTGAATGGTGTTTGTGGAGGCAGCACGTAGAGGCTGCACATTCATTTGATACCTAAGTAGGACTGTGTAAACAGATCTTATTCTTCTCTGTATCTTTTGAAAACACCTTCCTTCTTGAACAGTGAGAAAGGAGAAGAAAGCAAACAGGCGATGGGGTCAGTGGGCCAGAACACACTCTGTTCTTGCACACACTAACATTTCATAGAAAATGTGGAAGAAAAATTTGAAGAGACTAAGGACAGTTTGGATGTTGGACTGGTTTTACTGCTGTGTATGCAGATGACATGCTTAACATTGAAGGGAACGGATCTGTACTCTCATAAATTTGACTTTAAAAAACCATCCCATAAAAAGTTTGATGACTTTATGAACTAAACGTTCATTTAGTTCAAGTCCTTCAGACACATTCCAAACATCAAGGTAATGGACTCTCCTTTCCTTAAAAGTCTCTCCATCAGTTTTTTTTTAAACACCAACTTACTAAGCAAAGAATGATAGCAGATATTTGGTAGTGGGATGTCCATCCAAGGCATTTTTAAATGACCTCTATAGGAGTGTTTGAAAAAACTCAACTCTTGATACGTTAGTGCACAGCCTCTGATTACATCTGTCACACTGAGAAGCCTTGGCTGCAACTGGATGGCCAAATTTTAATTTCTTTTTTAAAACACAGCCTCTTTCTTGGAAAAGCGAACGCTTGGAAAGCGATACATTCGTTTGACAAACACACCCTGTGAAATTCATTTGCATCTGGTTAGAAATCCAGTGAGGAAGTTACTGGTGACTCATCAGTCCCATCATTAATGGCTTGGACAAGCTTATTTTCCTATATGTGTAGTGTCACATAAACACACCACTAACTATGCAATTCCAGAGACAAATTAGGAATTAAATGATAAAGAAATGCACTGGGGGATAGAAAACGCTCCACCTTCAGCTCCTCAGGTGTTGAAGAGGTGACTCACAACATGTTCAAACAAAAATCCCTGCATTCACTGGAGACAGAGAATCCCTGCAGCTGAGAACCCTAAACCCTGTCGTGTAGAGTTGTGTTTTCAGAACGTTAATGGGGTACACTGAGACATAACAGTGACCTTCGCTGACGAGGACGATGAGTCAGGGATCCTATGAGAATCCTGTTTATATCCCAGGCTCTATAAAACCCATGTGGGGGCATCCAACAGTGAAGCTGGGGCAGAGGGGCCTCCTGCAGTACAGCCACATCAAACACGGCCCTGTATTCTCTTTCCCCCGTGGGAAGTCATTATTGAGTTAGCATTGGAGAGGGGCGCTTGTTTTCTCTTCCCTCCCTCGCTCTGTGGTGGGAGAAGCTCTGCTTGCGGTGGATACAAAGGCTCCGTCTGGGAGGGGGAGGGATAATGTTGTACACAATCCGATCATTACTCCACCGCTGTTGCGGCTCGCCTTCATTAAACGGGGGACGGAAGGCTTTTTCTAGGTTGGAAAAGTTCTGCCGAGACAAAGACGGCTCCATCTGCCAAAGTCTTTGTGTGAGAATGGGAAGAGAGAGTGTCCTTGTGTATATGTGCTGCCTGTGTCTGTAAAGCCGAGCTAAATTACAGTCTTACATTTCTCTCATCCGGCTTGTGTTCGCTCCGAGAGCAGCTCATTCAGTGAGCCCGTGCTCTTGAAAACATGTCAGATAAAGCTTGTCCTTAGATGCATAAATCTGTGTAATATAAGCACCGGAGTCCCTTGGAGAGTCTCGTGAAGGCTTCATTCACTGGCTGAAGGGGATAAAGGCTGACAACTGGGAGATGCGATCCTTCAGTGTGACTGAATACTGGAGTGGCCCCAGACACTGATAAGCATTCCAGATATGAGAAACACAGATGACTTTATTCAACGAGACATTGTTTGAGTTCAGTTTCACAGCTGCCTCTGTAAAGACTTACTGTTCCCTTGAGACAATAAGACAGGGTTCAGTCAACTGTGTGATGCCGGCCCAGTGTGGTATTTTGTGAGGGGATAATGGATTTTACTTTAGGAATCATTCTTTTCAATATAATATTGCTTTTCATGCCATGTGCTGGTCTGTTCCTACCTAGTTAATGGACTATGGGCATAAACTTTGGGTCATGACCTAAAGATTGAGATCCCGGATAAAAATGGATGAATTTGTCTTTCTCCTCAGGGTGGCCGGGCACTCCCTTAGAGATAGGGTGAGGAGCGTGGACATCCGAGAGGAGCTCGGAGTAGAGCCGCTGCTCCTCCACATCAAGAGGAGTCAGTTGAGATGGCTTGGGCATCTGTTCAGGACACCCCCTAGACGCTACCATTGGCAGGTGTTCCAGGCATGTCCAACCAGGAGGAGCCCCAGGGGACGGCTCAGGACACGCTGGAGGGACAATTGCCCCCATTCCATTCGTTCTACTTAGGTTGCATGGCTCCACTCCGCTCGGTCTCATTCTACTCGGCACCAAACCCGTTATATTTTATGGACTCGCTGCCGGCTGGAGCTATGGCTTGAAGCCCCACCTCCAGCCGTCAGTGTAGTGCGCTGTGCCACTGTTAATGCTACTGTGTGACATTTTCACATAAAAGTAATCTGCGTTTAAAAAAAATGAATAAATAATTAAATACAGCCAGTGGAAAAGGGGTATATGTTTATCAGCTGCCCTGGGAACGCCTCAGGCTTCCCGCAGAGGGGCTGGAGGTCTGGTTGCATCTGGGCGTTTCTGCTGAGACTGCTGCCCCCGAGATCCGGTCCTGGAAAACCAGAAGGCGATGACGACGGTCTTCAAATATCAGCAAAGTAAACTAAAGACACTGTGTTTGATCTACACACTGACTGACGCACGGACGGATGGATTATTAGGTATTTAGATGGACATGGCGGAAGGTTAATTTTTTTACCTGGTAAACTATGTCTTTGTTTTGGATAATTATCCTGCTCCAATTACAACTTATTTTTAGTTTACAGGTTTAGCCTGCTAGATCTGTATCTAAAATGTCCTGGTAGTGCAAAGAGTTCATGGTACCATGCATTCCAACAAGGTTCCTCAGGGCATTTGGAAGAGAGGGTTTATTGTTTATTGCTGAAAAGCACCATCTTAGTCTCACATGACTGAAGCTAATAGTTGCACAGTTTAGAAAAATGTTTATGTTTGGGAAGGCTTTTTTTCCCTGGCATCTCCAAATAACCAGTTGGCATGTGAATAGCTCCTACTGGTTGCCATGAAGACTTTGCGAACCCAAGATGCCACTCCTTGCTGCAGTAATCCAACAGTGAGTTGTGAGGAACTTTTTCACTACTCTTACCATCCTGCTCACTGTGAGTTCTGCAGAACAAAAACGGGGCCATGTCTGGCTTAGCAGCCGGTGGCTAAAACAAATTGGTGTAAATTTTAAATGAGCCGATTTGGCGAGTAGGGTAGATGTAGGGGTGATGTGGGCAGCACTCCATTACAACCAGTGCTGCTGAGGTAAATTATTAGACTTTGGTCCTGTGGCCATATCCCCGAACTGCTTTGTCAAAATTTACTGCTATATTCATCTTTTAGAAAACAAATAAGAGAGTTCTCCATTAAGGATTTTGGTTAGTTTCGTGGGACACAAGGTTTCAAAATTGATACAATTTGGTTGCAATTTCATTATCATCTCTTTCATTTTAATGCAGATCATAAAGGCTTTTTTCTAACATTCTGCATAGTTTTCATAAATCTGCAGAATGCCTTTGCAGTCATCTGGGTCAGGGCAACCACAACACGCTTAAAATGATTTAAACCTGTTTTAGTTAGTTGTCTGAGCCCAGAAAATCCAAAGCCCTGAAAACTTTTACAGTTTTTTTTCTGATGAAGTAACACTTTACTTTTCGGGTTATACTGGTGATATTTACTGCAAACTATGTAAAGCTCTTAGATATCTGCTTATACCAGTTATTTTCTCGCATTCTCTTCAGTTTCAACCCTGCTACTATTTGTTTCTCCATGTTACAGAATGAACAGTGTTTGATGCACTAGTTTAAAAGGCATCCGTCTTTAACCACCAGCCTCTGGAGCTGTATAGACCGAAAAACCTTCAAATTAAAATCAATTGTATTAACTGGAGTGCACTCCAAACATGAGAGGAACGAAATATGCGGGCCCATTTGTCTGTGTTTAAACTAAACATGTGTATTCAAGACAAAGTCTGCAGTGGCCTCATGCTGAGAGGAAATCTGCACTACTTATCTCTGTTAGATTAGTGACATGGGAGCTTTGTTCCTCCCAGCGGGACCCATCAGGATCTCCATCACTGCTAACATCAGATAGAGCAGCTCCATTATCTTTTTCAAAGCAGCCAGGATGGCCATTTGACAGCTGAGTGATGCAGCCTGTTGCTGCTCATTCTCAACATGCGTCCTGGCGTCACGTTATGAATGACACTTGGGCCGGATCCTACTCTTCGAAGGAGGATTTAATACCTTGTTTGAACCTTGAGAGGATAAGCCCTGAACACATCTGTCACGATGGGTCGCTGATGTAAAACCCAAATGACACAGTCTTCAGAGAACATGAAAGCCTGTAAACAACCTGACTTTTAGAAAGATTTCTTCAAAATTTAAGTAACACCATTTCTAACTGCTAAAAACAATATTTTATAATGAGCCCCTTAGCTGGCAGTTATATGCACCCTAGCTGATTCCCTTGCAATTGGGACTGCTTTGCAAAAGTATTCACACCCTGTTAAACATTTTTTCGTGTTTCACCGGGGATAAGTGAGACGTCCTTCAAACACCTATAATACCCAGCATCATGTTTGGTAACAACAAACCACAGCAGTTCAGTACAAACACATCATACATACTATGAAGCATGGAGGTGATGATTTGAGCTCGTCTTGTTGCCACAGAATCTGGACTTCTTACAGTCATTGAGTAGACCAAGAACTCCTCCGTACAGAAAAGTATTCTAGAGTCAAATGTGAGGCTATCTGTTCAAAAGCAGAGGATTGGCCCAAGCAGCGTTTTGCAAAGGCCTAGTTAAAGTCCAGAACTTCGTCTGATTGAAATGCTGTGGTGAGACCTTACAAAAGCTGGGTAGAAATGACAGCAAACCCTAAATGGAAGCAAAAGCGTAAAGAAGCTTCTACGAGCTTATATTTTATTCAATAAATAATGACATGGTGCAATCTGTTGTATAATTTTTATCCGGTAAAGAACCTAGATGATCTATTTAACCCTACAATTCAATGAGGGCGTACTTCTTTGCAGCTGGGGAATATTTACATCAAAATGACCAGAAGCTGGCTTATCAAAGTCCATTGTAGCTTATTGCTGGAAAAGAAACTAAAGAAAATCTCAAACGCTTTGTTGCTAAAAGGTTTCGATAAACTTTTTTACAAACCACTGCAGGTGGTTTATTTTTTTCAATGACAAAGAGGTGTCTTCTGGGATGAATCTACAGTCCGTGCTTTGCAGAGTAGGGGGCGGGTGTTAACAGTGTGCTCAAGTGCTCTCAAGGCGTTTGACCGCAGGCTTTAGCTAACACACTGACCCCAATGCTTGATCTCATTGCCCTCAGAGGCTCCCGGCTGTTAAAGCTCCAGATGCTTTTCCCTGTGGGCGAGCAGCTTGACAAAACCGCCGGCAACTCGGTGAGAATGGATTGGGGGGGGGAACCGCAGAGGGCTGCTACATCCTACAGAAAAGAAAGATCTGGCTTGAAGAAAAAGAATGTCTGCAGGTCTATTTTAGCAGAGTCCTTTGTTGTGTCATGTGGTGTTGCACACAATGCTTGCTTTGCATGCACTCCCTTTCTACAGCGAAAAACAAAGAGCATTTGCGAATGTTGATCTCACATTTCCCATTCACAATTATTTCATGGTGCAAGCATTTCTACCTTTTAATTTTTGTCTACTGTCTGTTCCCCACACCTTATAAACACAGCGCCTTACAGATCTTTTATACCCCTAAACTAACATTTCAACATGTTAAAAATCACAAATTCGAAGCATTTTAATAGGATTTTAAAATGACTAAGCAAAAGTATACATAGCTTTTGGAAAAGGGTGGTAAAAATTTCCAATCAGCTTCCTTTACTTTGATACCCCTAAATAAAAACTTGTTCAATAAACTGTCTTCAGAAGTCACAGGACAGGATTAGTAAACGTGTCATTTAATCTCAGCGCAAATCCAGCTGAACTATGAAGGCCTCAGAGATTTGCTAGAGAACATTAGTGAACAATCATCACAAAAACCAAGGAACACAGCAGACAGGTCAAGGATAAAACTGTGGAGATGCTTAATGCAGGGTTAGGTCATAAAACTGCAGACCTACCAAGACACGACTGTCCACCCAACCTGACCAGGCAACCTGACCAGGCAAGGAAAGCATTGATCAGATAAGCATCCCAGAGACCCACGGTAACTCCAGAGCAGCTGCAGGGATTCACAGCTCAGGTAGAGAACTCATTTTTCATATTAATTGTGTTCTGCATAGATCTGGCCTTGATGAGAGAGTGGCAAATGGAAAGCCGTTGTTGAGATAAAGTCACAAGAAGTCCTGTTTTACGTTTGCCAGAAACCATTTAGGGGACAAAACAAACATGGTAAGATGGTGGTCTGGTGAGATGAGACCAAAATTAAACCTACATGCAACACACTACGTGCATTGGAAAAAGGACACGGCACATCATACTGAACAAACCATTCCCTTATTGATACATGGTGGTGGCAGCATAATTCTGTGGGGAGTGTGGACGCATCCACATGCAAGTTTGTGGTAAAAGCATGACAAACCCTGAAGTAGTTCAAAAGCACATGAATATTTTTTCAAAGCATAAATTATCGTTTTAGCCAAACTATTGAACAAACGATCTGCATGTCACTTTTATTCCTTTGTTCAGATTCTAACTGACCCAATTAAAAAGGTGCATGTGTAGTTGGGACTGAACCAAAGAGGAGAAAAGACCCCTAACCTGTTGTTTGAACTAAAGCACTGTAACGCGACACTGGACTTAAAGGCTTTCTGTGCAGGTTGCTGTAAATATTCACTGGCATGACTCCAAGCTTTCAGATAAAGGGGGTTAAAAAAGTGAGACAATATTGGAAAGGAGGGTGGGGGGCGGGGGGTTGTCCTGTTTGCTGTCCAGCCCCTCTGCATGGGTCTTTGGCCTTCAAAATTATGCGCCGGAACTAATTAAGTCAAGAGGAAGCTGGTGTATTTGAAGATGATGCTGATATAATTATGATTAAACAAGCTCACAGGGAGGAAGTCTGAAGAGCTTCAGCAGAAAAAGCAAAAATCATGGTGTTGGTGTGAAGCAGAATTTGCCCGGAGGTCACACACTTGAATTCTGCTCTCACTCACAGTGTGAGTGTAAGAAAGATCCCCTGCCCTGTGGTCTTAAATCATGAAGTCTTTACAAGGCTGTAAATCTGAGACAGACATCCTGGCAGTCGATGGAACTTTAGAAGGAGAAATGCCCGTGGGATGACTGGGAGATTAGATAAATCAAACCGCTCCCGCAGCGAGCAAGCATCCATTAATCGCACGTCCATCATGCGCAGATGATCACTTCTGCTTTGTAGGCGGTGGGAAATGACAGGATAGAGGCATCATACAACCAGGGATCTATTGCGTCTCATGTCACCACGAAGCACGGAGGAGGACTAATCTCACTCGGGGGAATATGTCGCAGTGAAGAAAACAATGCCAACATGATCTGTCATCAAAGCTGTCAGACGGCACAGGCGACATGCGTACTAGCGGAGGTTAGTCAAAGGAAATGATGGCTGCTGTCAACCTCAGAAGAGGTAGAAGAAGCCAGCAGATTTTTAACTGCCAGCTCCTTCCGCAACAATGCCGCAGCACATTAAACCACAAGAGCATATCGTGTGAAATCTCCACTGAGTGTGAGCCAGAGTATGCTTCCTAAGGAGGAAAAGAGGCAGTCAAGCTTGGAGTCTCTCTCAAGTGGCTGAAGGTGATAGAAGCACTTTAACCTGGATGTCTTTTTCCTCGACATGACAGCCTATGAGGGCTGATAGAAAAAACTGTCTCTATCAAAGAGAGATGTAACAATAGGATCCGCGCTTGGGGCTGCCAGAGAAAGAGCTAATCCATTTAATAATCGAAGTGGAGCATAGCTGGAGTCAGCATGTCAAGCTGACATTAAGTTCCAGAGTACGGCAGGGAGAACGAGCGAGGAGAAGCAGCGGCGCTCCGGTTGGTGCCCCTCAGCAGATAAGAGACTGATTGACTTTTTCTGTGAGCTGACGGAGCTTCAGCTGCTCCATATGCTTACAGAAGAGCACAATGTGTGTGTGTGTCTGTGTGTGTTCTGACTCTGTCTAGAGGAAAAAAGGGTATGGGCTTATGTTAGAGTCATTTTAGGGATGTAAATGAACATTCAAAAAATGATTCCAGGTTATAAATCAAGCTGAGGACCTGAGTGGAATAAATCTTCCTGGAAAAATTCAAGGCAGTGATTGTGTGGAACCTATTTCTTTTCATACATTAACAAATAATTCAAAAGTGTTTTTATGAGCTTCTGTTTAGAGACAAAAAAGAGAAAAATGCGTGTAAAAGTCAGCTTTAAAAATTCCTTCATTTAGAAGCTAAAAGTCCAGTTTTTTATCGTAAACTGACCATGAAGTTGCAACTCTGCAACAAATCGCCATCCAGTCAGAATAAAATGGTTCTAATTGCTTCAACCCAGTGATTGATCAATCTACCCCTAACCAGAACTTGCTAATTTTCCTGGTGATCAGCAGGTCAAACAAATGCATTAAAACTAAAAACTGTTTAAATTTATGTTTAGCTGTGACTTTTTAAAACCTTGAAAGCAGAAAGCAGCTAAAGCCTGTTAAATCCTTACGCTTTTCTTTTTACAAAACATACATACATACAGTATAATCCCAATGAGTCATAGTAAATCTCATGCGCTTATCTTTGATCAGACCTCTACAACTCTGCCCTCTGATTGGACGGTTTAATTTGTTTTCAATCTCCACCCAGTCTGAGGTAAGAGAAAATAACAAAAACAAACAGGGTGAGAAGTTCCAGTGTGGGAACTTTGAGCTTTGAGTTTTACATGCACTGTGTTCTGTTTACCTGTAAACAGATGTTCACAAACAAACTACATATTTCATGTGTTTGTGCAACTGTCTTACACATGTAAATCGTTTCTGCTCATGCAAAAACTATTTTCAACTCATGGATGAACAGGAGTTTCTCAGGCAGATTCATTTTAAGGGTGACAAAGCCTGGTTCACAGCTGCAGGCTCTGGAAATATTCACAAATATTAATTACCAATCTTAAAATCCACATGACTCTTCCTTGAGCGCATAAACCCATCCCATCAACCCTAAACCCTGCTGCTGATTTCTTGCATTCCAGCATTTGAAGCTTTTTCTGAGCAGAACTGAAGACTTGGAAAAGTCTTGACGGGGGTGGAGGGTTGCACTAAATCCCCGTGGACCTGTTATCGTGTCTGCATCTGGGCGCCGGGCCTACAAAATCAGGACCACATTTTTTCAACTGGGCTTTTTTCCAGATGAGCACACCACTCGGCTGAACTTTGGCCAAGAGTAAAACAGAGCTCATTACTGAGAAATGTGCTCGCAGGCTCACGTTTAAAATGGGTAAGTAACGTTTAAATGTGAACTGTGAGAGAGCTACTGGACCTGTATCATCCCAGAACAACGTGTGGTTTCTAGATGTTAGGCTTGCAGAACTACACCACCCTGCAAAAGTATTCGCACACCCAGGACTTTTTCACATTTTGTCACAGTACAACCCCAAACGTCAATGTGTTTATTGGGATTTTATGGGACAGAACAACACAGAGTAGTGCATAATTGTAAAGTAGAAGGAAATTAATGCACGATTTTCAGAATTCTTTACAAACAAAAACTGAAACAAAACAAAATGAAAAGCTGGTGTGCATTTGTATTCATCCCCCTATGAGTCAATTCTTTGTGGAACCACATTTGGCTGCAATTAAAGCTGAAAGTCTTATGCTTGACACACCTACAGATTGTCTATTTTAACCATTATTCTTTGCAAGATTGGATAAAGAGAATCAGTCTTGTCACAGATTCTCGACTGGATGAAGATCTGCCCTTTGACTGAGCCATTTCAACACATGAACATGTATTGATCTCAATGAACCCTGTGCAGCTCTGGCTGTATGTTTAGTGTCATGTTCCTGTTGGAAGATGAGCCTCCGAAGAGTCTTGAACATTCTACCATCTCTAACGCGGTTTCTTCCAGAATTGTATTTAGCCTTGTATTTAGCTCCTTCAACATTCTGATCAACTTTGGCCAGCTTCCTTATTCCCAATGAAGACGACCATCCCCACGGCATAATGCTGCCACCATTGTGTTTCACGATGGGGATGGTGTGTTCAGGGTTCAGTATTAGTTTTTACGCCATCTGAACAGAGCACCTTCCACCACATATTTGCTGTGCCTCCTAAAGATTTTTCCACAAGATCCCTGGAGCTCCTCCAGAGTAACCATTAGTCTCTTGGCTGATTCCCTGAATAATGCTCTCCTTGCCCCTGCCATACTCCATCCATTCTCTGATGATGGATAGGATGTTCAAAGCTTAGGATATCGTTTTAGAATCGAACCGTTCCTTAAACTTCTCCACAACTCCACAACCGGTCCTGTTCTGGGTATTGCTGTGTAAGTTTGAAGAAGATAGCTCTTTTAGGGCTCTTTTGCCCCACAAGGGAACAGAAATGGCAGACTGAATTTTTTGCACTCTTGAACCGTCCCTGCTGGGACAAATCTTTCAGCTAGACCTCTCATCTATATCACTGATGTTTTGTGGGAGCTGAGTGGCACTTCCCACAGCTCTGAAGGTAATTCCCTCAAGATGGTGTTCTATAAGCTAAGCGTGGATTTGTGGGCTTGGTTGAACTTACTTGACCCTCTGGATCCAGATGCAGTAGTCTGTGATGTATAGGTCATTCAGAATGTAGGCCGGGTCGTTCTCTCTGAAGACTTTGTGGATATCCAGCAGGCATTTGAGGATGCATGCTTTCCCTGGGCCCAGGAACACAGGCAAATGGAAAAACAGTGTTATTTGAACTCAGTACAGAGGATGACAACACGCACCAGGTTCTGGCAGACACAGCATCCATCTTAAGGCTCACAGTCATTGTTCCATACATAAAAGCCAAGGTACGAGATGAGAGGGAAATCCCAGCATGCTGCGGGGTAATTTAATCCATATGTTTCAAGAAGAGTTCCTGGGTAAGAAGTGACTCATTTGAGACATAGGAGACAAAGAACCCGAGTGTGTCAACCTTGATATCAGAACCATTTCTGATTTTGGTAGAAACTGATAAAAATACACATGGAGGGACATTTGTTTAATATCTTAATTAGCAAAAAGTTAGTAGGTTGCTCATTGTTTTGGTCAGATGAGGCTGCAAGGAGTGGAAATGTTTAGTTTCTCTGTTATTGCAGCGCTGCTGCCGGAGAAGGTGCAACAGTTTGATCAAATGAGAATGGGTCAGTTTACACCACTTTGGACACAAATGAGTGTAATAAAAAAAAATTGTATTGATTATATCAAAATATTGATTATTTTAACAACCATATTAATCATTAAGAGTTTCTTTTACCATTGGGGCTGAGCTCTGCTTCAAAAATACAGCCCTACTCTATAAGCCCCAGGCATTAAACATCACATTTGTCACAATGTAGGCAGACAAGGGCCGTTCTCCTGGCAACTGCCAGACCCAGACAGGTTTATCAGACTGAAAGGCTTCATTCGTCACTCCAGGGAACACATCTCCACTGCTCTAGAGCCCAAAGGCAGGATATCTCTGCATCCGATGCTTTGCATTGCACATGATGACATAAAGCTTGGATGCAGTTGTTGGACCGTAAAAACCCATACCATGAAGCTCTCTCCTCATTGTTCCCGTTATCTGAAGACCGAATGAAGCTTGGAGGACTGTAACTATTGAGTCTGCAGAAAGTTGACTTAGTGTCGATTTCGGCACAAAGTCGTGGCCCATCACTAATCACTTCCACTTTGTCATAATACCACTAACGGTTGACTGTGGAATATTTAGAATTAGGGGACATTTCCTGTCTGAACTTACTGCACAGCTGGTGCCACGGTAGAATTCACTGAACTGCAGGGAGTGACCTGTTCTTTCACATCACCCCTATTCATACTTACCTAAATGTTTGATTTTATACACCTGTGATTATGGAAGTGATTGGAACAATGGAGGTCAATGATGTGGAGGGGTGAGCCAATATCTGTTTCGATAAGAATGATTGATCATGCGGCTCATCGCATGTTTCATCGCGGTTCTAGTGAACCTTCTGTGGACAAGACTTGCAGAAAAACCTTCATAAACGTCTTTGCTTTAAACATGATAACATTTAATCACTAGTGGTTCACCTCTCCCGGGACAACTGAGGACATCCGAGCACAGAGCGGGGCACAGACAGAGCAAGAGATGGAGCTGCATCTCACACACCATCAATGTCACAAAAAGGGGGAAAACTGATAATTGATTGTTAGGTCAACAAAATCATGTGCAAGTTCTATTATACAGTTTTGCAAGCTGTGCACACCAAATTAAGCCATCGTTTTTAATGGTTTGCCACGCAAAACAAGGATGCATGTAAGCTTTGGGTGTGGGTGACACACTAACAACCGGTGTCAGGAGTTCATCGCTGTTAAAAGTCAAGTGCAATGCGCTTGTGTGTCTGAATTACACATTAGATTTGTAAACTTTGAGGTAACAACAAAGCTGCAGTCCTGTAGGCTGTAGTACTTGTTCTGCTGATATGAGAACCAGGGTTTCACTTCTTGGTGGTGTGTATTTATGTGATGGCAAAAAAGGACTCCTCTGGGTTGGTGTGTCAAAGGACAGCAGGACTTGTGGTTGCACCGTTTGTTTCTGAAAGCATACAGGCAACCTTAAACCTTTGCGCTGTAACCATTTCTGACCAAGCTTGGTGGTTAATATGCAACTATCATCTTGCATTAAAAGTAGAGAAACTATAAAACCTGTCTGAGTATGTGCAAAGGTCACATAACTGACACCTGCACATTGCATTTGTGATTTGAAATGGTTTGGGTGTCCGAGTTGCCACAAATACTTAACGTCTGCAGAACCACAAAGAATCCACTTCTACTATTCCAACATATGCCTTGTCCCAACATTATCCGACAAGCCAAACTGCTAGGCCCTTCTTCCAATCAACCATATAAATAGCCTCATGATATGGCCAACAACTCACTGAGGGAAAGAGAAACGGCTTTTCCCAACCTCCACTGAGCCGGTTGGCATTGTCCAGGGACATTCCAGAGCAATCCAAATAAACAGCACATGAACAGTGAGGAAAAGCTTAAACTAACATTTGGTTCTCATTTAAAACATGGGATTATACATGGGCAGCTCTGTCGTAAGAAGAACTCAGATCATATGAGGCAAAAGCACATATGCTTGCAAGATTTGGCCTTTTTTTCCAACGGCAAGACTGTATCATTTTCTCTGTTTGTGGAAAACTAAAGGAATAGTTGCACTCTGCAATGGCGCTGCACATTGAATATGGCTTAAGAGAACTGTTTAAACAGTTTTAAATTAGAAACATTCCGGTAAACAAAATCTTTCTACCAGCTTTGCACATCTAGAGACATTTTTGTCCATTTTGCTTCGCAGAATTGATGGAGACTGAACCCTTTAAATGACCTTTGACTGGGCCATTCTAACACATGTAAATAGTTTGTTCTAAATTCATCCATTGTACCTCTTTCTGTATGTTTTGGTGGTGTTGTCCCACCAGAAGGTGAACCTGTGCCAGTTTCTAAAGCTTTGCAGCCTCTCTAACAGGTTTTCTACATGATTGCCCTGAGACGCACCCATCTCTCTATCGACTCTAAACAGCTTTTCACAGCATGATGCTGCCACCACCGTATGTTTCAACCAAGGCATAGTGTCTTGAACGTGATGAGCGGTGATCGTTTTACAGCCTGTGTTTTTTTTCATATAAACCAAAAAGTTCAACTCTGGTCTCATTTGACCAGAGCACATTCTTCCACGTTTGCTGCGTGAGACTGCATGCTGTGTCTCCTACAATAGGATGCTCTGATTTGAGGAGTGCATGACTAAACAGTTGTCCTGTTGACGGATTCTCCCACCCGAGCTAGATCTCCACGGTGCTCTGAAGTATTGGAGAAATATGACATTCCAAAGGTTGTCTCACTTTGTTTGGTACAGAAAATGTAGCTCCAGTTTGTGGCCACCATAGTTTATTTAGTCCCCAATATGGTGGTAGAAAATCATGGGATTGGGGAACATGAAACCTTCAATTTTTTTGTTACAGCTTCAGTGATGAAATGGCATCTTATCTCAAACACCATAAAAATGTTTTTATAATCTATTTCCAACTTAAGAGCAGCGGCAGCTTTTCTAAAGCAAAAACCCGGAAGGAAGTGTTCTGGATTCGTCTGATTTTGCCAGTAATGATGAATGCTTGAAAGATGTGAGAGACACATGTGTCAGATCTTATGTGCCAGAACATTTCATCTGTGATGGGACTTTTTACCCTTAAGTCACATTTGAATACACACAAAGACAATAAAGGGAAATCAGTACTCTGGACACACTTAGTAAATGTTTTGACTTCAATGATTTTTCTATAAGTAGGTCAGAGTTCTTTTTTAACTTCTCTCTGATCAAGTATCTCAGCTTTCCCAGCCTTCTCAGCATTCAAGAGACTACAGCAACTTCTATAAAATGTCTGGATAAATGAACAAAGACGTAAGCCAGCTGGATTCTTCTCCAGGTGACATTTACTTTTCCTGTCACATCAGTAAAAGGATGACAGCACCATGACCTGGCTGCTGCCCTCCACACTTCCTTACTCCAGTTCCCCCTCAGGCTCTCTGCTCCTCACTGCATGCCTGGTGGCTCTTCAGTTACAGTTTGGATGCAGGTGGAGGACCTTGTTGAGAAAACTTGCCACTATGCCAGAGGGCTGCTTAAATATTTACTGCCGGATAGGATTTCCTCAACAGCACTAACCTGTGTACCACTGCTAATAGATTTGTTTTGCAAATACCTATGAGTGTTTGTTTTAGGGGTAAATGGAACGACGTAAAAATGGAGCGTGCATTGCAATTTCCCTTATTATGACAAATTAATGAGGATGTAGGTTAATACTGGGAGGAAACACACTCAGACACAAGTCAGGCCAAATTACTGTACTGTTACAGTTCATTAGGGAAAAGCCACATTACCCATTTCAGCATAAAGCTTTAATTAGCAAGGGGTAAAAATAAGAAACATGATTAACAGGGTTCCTACATGTTTCTAATGCCAACATTCTTGATATTTACTCTAATTTCCAGAGTTTTGTTTAATGTAAATGCAAAACTTCACAATAAATTCAAGGCAGAGTGGTTAGGATTTTAAATGGTGAATGGCCTGACCTTGTATAGCGCTTTATCAAGTCCCCAGAGACCCCAAAGCGCTTTACACTACAATCAGTCATCCACACATTTACCACTGACAGTAGTGAGCTACACTGTAGCCACAGCTGCCCTGGGGCAGACTGGCTACATTGTGAGGCTGCCATACAATCGGCACCACTGAGCCCTCTGACCACCATCAGCAGGCAAGGAGGGTGAAGTGTCTTGCCCAAGGACACAACAACTGAGACAGACAGAGCAGGGGTCCGAACCAGCAACCCACCAGTTACAGGACGTACCCCTACCACTGCCGCCACCGTCGCCCCTTTAAATGTGGAACCACTGTACGAGAATGGACAAATGGACAGAAAGATGGATGGATGGATGGAACTATTAAACTGGAATGAAAGAGTCAGGAAGTGTTGTCCCTTTTCATTACTTTCCCAGAAAAAGCAGGACTCGCAAACCTTAGCAAGAGTTGGGCATGGGCATCAGGTTTTTTGAGCTGGAAAAAATAACTTGGGTTGAACACAAAAAGTTGCTCAAAGATAAGAGAAAGACAGTCAGAAGAGAGTGACAAACTGTTCTCTCACACTCCTGATAAACTAATCTTCCAACTCAATGAGGCGAGAAAATGCTAATCAGGGACTTAAACGGCCTTTAATTTGCTGTCATTTACCAGTGTTAGAATTGTCACAAGCAGGATAATCTTGGTCCTTACACATGCTGAGTGTGTTTACATTGCTGACTCTCCTCTGTCTGCAGGGCTTTCTGCTTTAAAGATTAGAGATATCAAAGTCAACAGTCCGCTTTCGACTAATCCCAGGTTCCCTCCCTGAGGCATAGAAACGTGGCTGCTCCTCCTGCCTAAATTTTACCTTCCAACAGTCACTGCAGCATGCCCACAAAGCACTTTCTGTAAAGTCTATGTCCAGCTGTCAAGCTGTTTTTGCTTGAAAACACAAAGAGAGTGCGCTGGCTGTCAGGCTGCCTTTTCAGCAGCATCCACTCAAATAAGAGCCACATCCCACTGTTTCCAGGCTCGGAGCTGATACTATCTGTGTGGATACGCTTAAACCTATTTACATATGAAAACGCTGCACAGAGGAAAACCCGGGGTGGACAGAATCAATTGACTCTAATTAGCAAAAGGCTATGTATTGACAGTGGAAAGAAATCCTTTTGATTTTGCTCCATGATTCAAATGATAACCAAAGGAAAACCAGCTGCAACATGCCAGAGAGCACGGCCCTGCAGAGGATAGTGAGGGGAGCTGAGAAGGTAATTGGAGTTTCCCTCTATTCTGGCCAGAGACTGATTCAGAGCTGCTGCAGTAGTAGACTACTGAACATTGTCAGACTCATCACACCCTCCCCATGAACGCTGCATCCATCAGGCAAAACGGTACCACCACTTTAAAAGCAGAACCACCAGACTGCTGCACAGACTTTTGCTCTTTAAAACACAGAAACGCTGTAAGATGGAACCCTTTGTATTATAGCAGTAATTGTATCCATTTCCAATTTTTATATATTTATGTTTAGTGCATTCAATAAGGTTTTACAGTATGATCCAAGAGAATTAACATTTTATTTTAATGTATATAAGATGTGGAAGACTGGTTGCTACTGGTTTTCTTAAGGTAATTACTAAATTACCGGTCCTTGTTCAGCTATGGTGTTGTGTGGTGCTTCTCGGTGACTCACCTGACTGGAAAATCTTGACTGTGTCAGAAATAGCTGAGGTCACTAAAGCAAAGTGTCTGTAGAGTGGGTAGCACAAGACCCTCCGTCCAAAGGACACCAGGACATCAAGCAAGCAGCTGTAGGTCTGCAGGAGACAGAACATGACTTTGAGAAATATAGCCTAGCCTAGTAAATATCCACCAAGATATTGGCTGATGATTGGAATCGGACATCTTGTAGTTTGATCCATCCTGATTGGTCAGTAGTAGGGGAGTTGTTACTGAGTGAAGAGGACTCAAATGTCATCAGAGAGGTGTTTCAAAATAAAGTCAGAGGAGCCAGAGATGTAAGAAGCTACCTGAAAAGGAAACTGTATTCTCTACAACATGTCCAGACATGTCTGGGGTTCATTTAGGCTGTGAAAGAGCGAGAGAGATCAAGACTTTCATTAAATAATAAGAAGGCTAAATTGATCTTTTTGTGCTTTCAGCCTCTGTCTGTTATGATTGATGTTGAATTTAAAAATCTTGGCATCCTTTTGGAAATCTCAGAGCTGATGCAATGATCTACATTCTCTATGAGTGATTCCAACCTGGGGGGCCCTGGAAAACTCAGGGGGAGGGGAGACTGTCTGCTGAAGAGACTTGTCAACATGTTTCGCATAATTCTAAATAATAACACACTAAACTGATCAAAAGGAACAATTAAGGCTTTAATTGGATCCTGCTTTTAAATACATCTTCCCTATACGATGGGGTTAATGGAATCAAGATTGATTAAAAAAATAAGTGTATGAACATTGCATTAACAGACTGGACTCATTTTTGTTTTGAATATTATAATTTGCATTCCTTGCACACATATTTACTCCCCCCAGTTGAGGTCTACAGGCCAGAGCAACAAACAAAATACATTTAAAGAAATACAGGAAATCTGACCCCTGCACAGAAGTATCAAAGGAAAAGGCGACTGAGTGGCTTTGAAGAAAAAAGGTGTTATACTGTCAATTACAACAATATTTAGTTAGTGTCATTTTTTTTCAGCGTTCGAGGGTGTATGCATGCATCCATAGCTATGTGCGTGTCCAAGTGTGTGCGTACACAAGTGTATATGCAAGCACTGCTGTGGTTGAGGGATGCAGATTTTCTGTCAGTGCAAGAAGGGGGCACTCAGTGGGAACACTGCTCACAGAGAGACCAATGTTAGTAAAGACGGCCATGCTTACTGTTCATATAGGATGCTAGGGACACTTTAATATCTGAGCTCTGTTATTATTTTGTCTGTTTTAAGCAACTGCTCTCTTGCACAGACAGCGTGGCGTCACCTCTGCTCCTAATACAAATAATTAATCACCACAGGTTAGAAGGCTAGGAAAAAGATTTGGAATGTTGTTATTATATCTTCTTGTAGCTTTTACTGAGATACCAAAGCAGCAGGTCAAAGCTTTACAAAAATTGGCAAACTGGAATTTCAGGTTTGTACATTTGATAAAAAACTTTTGCAAAGAAAATGGTGAAATGGCCCTTTTTTGCCACATATTGGGACCCTGAGTGTTTTTATGTTCTCCATTTCCTTAGGTTAACTACTAGCTCTCATTGGTGCGAAGGTGATGGAGCTCTAATTACTCCCAACAACCACTCCTTTACAGAGCTAACCAAAAAAGGGGACTTGCACCTCTTAAACACCTCTGCAGCCCTGGATGGTTAATTACTGCCTCTCTTTAATCACTGACATCACTCTCAGATGTTCTCTGCTGTAAAGCATGCACACCCACAAGAAAGAGACACACATTCATCTGGGCTTTCTGTTCCCTCTCCCTCCTCTTGTTAAGGATGTGCCGCTAGCTCGCGAACGTGTGTCACGGGGATCGTACCTTCCCAGGGGTTTGTTTAGCAGAAGTGTAAATAAGCTCTGCTGCTGCCGCACGCCGGGGGACTCGGGAACACCGGCTCAGTCAACTGAGGACACGTAACCATGAAGTATTTAGAAGGAGCACTGTAGAAGGTAGGGGGTGGGTTAGGAAAGAAGAGTGTGAGGCAACAAGTGAGACCATAAAGAACATAGACAGCTGAGGGGAGAAATGGAGTAAGGAAACAGTGCTGGTATCAACAGTGACACGCAGACAGGCTGCCAGTCAAAGACAGAGCTAGCTATTGTGGAGATTATGGAAAGAGGAGAAGATAGAGCTGAGGGAGGAAGGAGATTCAGAGAGGTTCTATGTTGATGGAAGCTGACAGCCCTGCTGACTGCCTGACGAGCATTAAGGGAGCTGCCAGGCAGGTGAAGACCATTCTCTCCCTCACTGCCGCCAGAGCAAGAAAACTTCCACCTCTCAATCTGCAGTCAGCCTCTCCTCCAGGAACCCTCACCTGATCATGTGAGCATGTCGAACACCTATTAAAATATTCAAATGTGCCCCTGGGATGTATTTACGGACACGCCTCCCTGGCATTAATGAAAGATAAACTGCATCCGTTTGTCTCGGCAGAAGTTTGGGAACATGCATGCAACTCATGACCCCCCCCCCCACCCCCCCAGTGAGCAATAACAATAGCAGGGACAACAAACCACAGATCCATACTGCG
This sequence comes from Crenichthys baileyi, assembly GCA_036173005.1. Classification (NCBI taxonomy): domain Eukaryota; kingdom Metazoa; phylum Chordata; class Actinopteri; order Cyprinodontiformes; family Goodeidae; genus Crenichthys; species Crenichthys baileyi. Next base: position 100,163 of record JAHHUM010000296.1, on the reverse strand, counting down.
CACCAGTGTGTGTCTGCAGAAACAGGAGCAGCGCGAACTTCATTAACCAACTGGGGTGTGTCAGCTGGGGTTTGAGTTTGATTTATAGCTGCCCCGTTTGGGGAAAATGCAGCAGATGTGCAGCCCTGAAAACATGAGAGTTCAGTCTCTGCACCTACAATACAGCAATATTATTGGGAATTATTTCACAGCTTCGTACTCAGATATGTACTCTTAACCATTTCAAATCCATATTTCAAAACACTGAATTAGAAAGTTGATATGAGTGGAACATTTGATATTTCTTTTTAAATCATTAAAATCTCACTTGAGGGCTGGTAAAACAAATGCGGAATTTGAGTTACGTGAATAATTTTCTCAAATTTTCTGTGTCTGACGTGTGAACAGTATGGTTTCCTCAAAGAATTATTGATGTTCTATTTTTTATGCTTAACTCCACGATCAGAACCAGACAAAGCTGCACAGCCTTGTTTAATTGAGGCTCCAGGAACATTTTTACCACTAAATGAATAAATACTATTAGAACTAAACTGAAACATGTAATTATGCATTAACTGGAAGGTTTTATCATCATCTTCAATTTGCAATCAGCTTCAATTAAGTCAGTATTTTTAAATCACGCTTTAAAGCAGACTCACCTCCAGCCAGCACAGCGTCCCGCTGAGTTTTCTGACATTCCAGGGTGACTCTACCTGCCAGGAGACAAAAGATCAGAACATTAACAACAACGGGGACAAACTCTAGGAAGGTAGAGTGCTGGAATATTTAGGGAGAAAGAGGGAATTATAGTAGATCGGACACAGCCTCTCTCTATTTTACATTTTCCCAAACGGAAAGAAAGTTTATCTACAAGATATCCTGGTTCCATTGTTAGATTAATTCTCATTCTTCAACACTACAGCCATGAGTTGAAGAGCATTTGACATTGCAATCAGCCTTTTCACCTCGCAGTTGCAAGTGCAACACAGCGATGGGCAGTGTGAGCTCTTGGATCTGCCAGTAATCTCCTACAGCTTTAGAAGGAATAGAAGGGGGCAGGGGGCTCTAAAGCACATGAGGATGGCAAACTTTGTCCTCCAAGACTAAATAGGGCTCAGGAGGAGCTGCCTCCCTACTTACGTTGTGTTCCCCCTCTGTAGAGCGCACTTCATAGGAGTATGCCAGCAGGATGTCGACAAGGCTGAGCCACGCTTGGTAACGAGACATCTTGTCCAGCAGGTAGGAGCGGTTGGTGAATTTTCTCAGCTGCTCTTTCTCTTCATCACTGAATGACACGGCTGTAGAAAGAAAGCGTTTGTTATAAAAATGACTAAAAGCTGTTGCTTTTTCTCTAAAAGCAATGCATGCATTGCAAAAATATCAGCAGTGAGTGTGAAAGTAAGTTCTAATAGAGCTACAGTGTATTCACAAACTTGAACTTGTTTGTGTTTTGTTACATTACAAAGCCAAACTTCAACGTACTTCATTGGGTTTTTATGAGATAGACAAAACAAAATAGTGGATATCTGTGACGCTGAAAGAAAATGATTTTCAAAATGTTTTCTAAAATCCAAATCCGAGAAGTGTGGTCCCTCTGATTTAATACGTTGTAGAACCTCCTTTTGGTGCAGTTAAAGCAGCAAGGGTGTCGGGGTGATCAGCTTTGCACTTGTAGAGCCCCTTCTTCTTCTTTGTACAAACAGCACAAGCTCAGTCAGACTGAATGGAGAGCATTTGTGAACAACAACAGGTCTCGCCAAAGATCCTAAATTGGATTTAGGCTTGGCCTTTGACTAGTCCATTTTAACACATGAATATGATTTGATCCAAACCATTCCACTGCAGCTGTGGCCATACGATTAGGGGTTTTGCCCTGCTAGATGGTGAACCGCCAGGTTTAAGTCATCTGCAGCCTCCAACAGTTTTTCTTCCTAGATTGTCCTCTATTTAGTCTCGCTCTTCTTCCCATCAGCTCTGAGAAGCTTTTCTTTCCCTGCTGAAGGAAACATCCCCACAGCATGATGCTGCCACCAGTATTCCCCATGAGGATGGTGTGGTCAGGGTGATGTGTGTAGTTAGTTTACCACCATGCATGCTGGCCAAAGAGTTCAATTTTGATCTCATTTGACCAGAGCACTTTTTTCTGTGTCCCCGACACAAATGTGCCTCTTATGCCTTTCTTTCAACAATGGCTTTGTTCCTACCTGTCTTCCATTAAGTCCACGGCTAATGGTCGACCTGTGGAAAGATTCTCCCACCTGAACTGTGGATCTCCATTGCTCCTTCCAGGGTTACTATGTGGTATTTGACTGCTCTCTGATATTAGTGTTGGTGGACAGTCATGCTTTTGTAGGTTTGCGATTGTTCCATACTATTTCCTACTTTTTTTATGATGACCTAACCAGAGCTCAGAGAGATGTCCAAAAGCTTATAATATTGTTTTTATAACTTAACTCTGCTTTAAAAATCTCCATCCCTGAGCTCTCTGCTGTGTTCCTTTGTCTTTATGAAGCTGTTGGTTCTCTTAATGTTCTCCAAAACTTTTACTCACATGTATCAAAATATGCTTTTCCCTCCACCTCACAATAATGTGAACTTCTGTGCTGCTCTATCGCATAATATTCTAATGAAATACACAGAAGTTTGTGGTTGTAACGCAACAAAATGAGTAAATGTTCAAAGGGTGTGAAAATGTTTCAAAGCAGGACAATGTTAAGAACTTGCAGCAACAACTTTCCCCGTTAATACAGGTTGTGCGGCCAGCATGTATCAAGATAATAGGGCACGCTGTATTGCTGCAGGAATTAGCTGCTTAATCAAAGCGGGCTGAATGAATTAAGTCCTTAAGACCACGGCCCATTTAAGCTGGATAAATATGGGATTCATGCCGTTTTGCTAACCTCATGTTTAGGTCTGAATAGACAAAAGGAAGCTTTTTATAAACAAAGCTATGCAGGGTTAATTGGTGCTAATCTGCTCCTTCCCAGGGAACCTGCAGCATTACAGGATGTTCAGAGTTTGTGTGCTAATGATTATAGCCTCCAGTGTACCAGAGGTGCCATAAAACGGAAATGAAACCTAAGTCAAACCTCATCACACCTGTTATGTACATTACTATTCAGTTGGTGTACTTCCCTTATTCATTTTTGCTTTACCTTATCCCACCTTTTTAACACCATCTCTGACAATAATATATGATTTTTTACTTTTTTTTTTTTAAATAGTCTGGTGGATTGGCAACCTGTCCAAGGTGTACCCTGCTGTTCGCCCAGTGTCAAAGAACTGCTTTGACAGCTTTAAATGTTGGCTAATAAATTCCAATATATTTGGCACGGTGGGGAAGTTGGTAGCACAGTTGCTTTGTATCAAGAAGGTCCTGGGTTCGAATCCCGGCTTGGGGTCTTTCTGCACGAGGATGGCATGTGCATCCATGCATGCGTGGTTACTCTGTCTTCCTCCCGCAGTTCAGAAACATGACTGATGGTTAATTGGTCTCTCTAGATGGACCTTAGATGTGTGTGCATGGTTGTTTGTCCTGTGTGTCTCTGTAATGTATTAGTGACCTGTCCGGGCTGTAAACCACCTCTTGCCCAACAACTGCTAGAGATAGGCACCGATGGGCCCCGATTTCCTTAATTTTGGGTGATTGGCCAAAATCGGAATTAGCAGGTCAGGCTTTTTAAAGATTTGTAGTCGATGATCGGCCAGAAACTGCAATAGTTGCACCCCTAATATTAAGCCTGTAGGTATAATTTTGACGCTGTGTGGATTCAATAAAAATATGGCACTAAATTCAAGCTTGTGGACATAATTTTAGCCAAATTAATCCAGAAGCCCCCAATAATTTCCAGTCATGCCCATGATAAGTGACCACCACAGGTCGGTGCATGTAAATCAAATATTCACAGGGTTGGAGGCTTCAGAAAAATTACCTCAATGAAACCCATAATCAAGCAAATAACAATGCTGGTAGGCACTATTTTAAGAGGCGCTGCAGTGAGAACCAAAACGCCTTTGTGCACCTAAATAGCCATGAAGATTCCCCCACATCTGAGCGAGAAGTTCAGAAGATAAGCAGCCGAACACAGCAGAAAACAACCCCTGTATTTATAGAGGGCAAGTGAGCAAACTGATTCAAATTGGTCTCCAGCTGAAAATCTCCAAGTGTGAACAGAAGCTGTACAGAAAGTCCAGAGTGATCCGTCCACACATCCTCCAGAACTATTCAGGAGTTTATCTATAAAGACGGCTTTTGTTCCAACATACAGCGTCAGAACAGCACAATGACAATGGGAAGTTAGATGACAGGAAAATACACAGACATTTCCTACATTATTGTTCATGTTTTATAATGTTTTTGTGACACCCCATCGCAGTGGTGTTAGAAAGTGAAGGTGCAAATCATTTTCACACATTAGCAGTTTATGGGTCTAAATTGTTTGCCTTTTCTTGCCACGTTTCTTCAGGTTAATAAAAATCACACAAATTCACACCAGCTAAACCGGCTGTCAGCCAATAAAATCTGTCGGCTGCTGATTAATTTCTTTGTCGAGGTGCAAGAGAATCAGAGTGAACCAAATTAAAGGAGTAAAATGAGCTATATCAATATGTCAGGAGAAAATATAGAGTTTCTGTATTTGAAGACATCCGTGTCTCTGCTATCTGAAAATTCATTAACTGCTTCCTTTAGAAAGAGACATCTGGTTAATGGGGATCTGCGGCAAGCCTAATGGGGCGACGCAAACAGACTTTAATCCCATTTAAGCAATCTGCATCGTTTAGCGCTGAGAGGCATGCTGAATGTCTGCAGCAACATGCACCAACTCGGCTGGTTTTTATTCCCCTCGCAGCACCGTATGAAACAGCTGAAAGCAATTCCTCGCTCTGCGTGAGGAAAAAAGGATGAGCGCCTGCTCTCAGTCCCTGATGTGCATAGTGTGTGCTGGTGAAAGCAAACAGACAAACACACACACACTCAATATCTCCCTGGCTGCACTGGGAACTTGGCTCTGCTGCAGCGGAGATTCCTGCTGCATTACGTCAGCTCTCTGCGGACGCTAGCTGAGTAACCAGTCAGTGCGGCTGCAGAGGGAGAGCACAGCCAAGTGGACATTAAAAACTTGCATCAACTAGTAGTACATTTGCTGCATACGTGCACAGAGAGCTGGGCTCAAGACGCAAAAGTAAAACTGAAATGTGACTGGTAGAGTTAGCTGCGACAGATATCCTCAGCAGCTCTGAAACGCACAAATACATATGACTGAAATAATATATTGCAAAGGTATTCACAGCATTTGAACTTTATCACATTTTTTCGAATTACAAGCACAAACGTTAATCTGCTTTAATGGGACTTTATATAATAGAACAACACAAAGTAGTGCATATTTGTGAACTGGAAGGGAACATGATGAAAATCTGAAAAGCCTTGTGTGTCTCAGAGGTTTGTTAGAGAACATTAGAAAACAAACATCATCACGAAGAGCAAGGAACACGGTAGACAGGTCAGAGAGAACGTTGTTTTAAGCAGAGTTAGGTCATAAAACAATATCCAAGCTCCAAACAGCTCACTAAGCAGAATATTACACATTTGCAAACAGACCATGAGATTGGAAGGGCAGTATTAATCGAATAAGCAGCCAAGAGGCCCACAGTGACTCTGGAAAAGCTGCAGAGATCCACTGCTCAGGTAGGACAATTTGTCAGGTTGTTCTGATGAGTCGTGCACTCCACAAATCTGGGTTTTACACAAGAAGAAAGTGGAATTTGAAAAAATTTACACAAAGTCTTGTTTGCGCTTTGTTACAAGCCATGTAGAGAAGGTGCTCTGGTCAGATGAGACCAAAACTGAACTTTTTTGCCAAGAAGCAAAACCTGATGTCTGGTGAAAAACTAACACTGCAAATCATACATATACATCCATATGGAGGAACATGGTGGCGGCAACATCATGCTGTGGGGATGATCTTTCTTTAGCAAGGACAAGGCAGCTGGGTAAAGCTAAGAGTAAGATGGACAGAGCTAAATACAGAGCAAACCTGGAAAAAAACCTGCTAAAAGCTGCAACAGTTGAGACTGGGGCGGGAGTTCCTCTCCCAGCAGTAGAGCAACGTTGAACATACAGCCAGAGTTCCTGTGGCCTAGTCAAACTCAGGACCTATATCTCGCTGAGAATCAGAAGCAAGACTTGAGGTTGCTCACAGATGAAAATGCAAAAATGGTAGAGAAGAAGCCCAAAACATCTGCAGTTGTAATTACAGGCAAAGGTGGTTCAACAAACTAATGACTCAGTTATGCTCAATACAGATGCACGCCCCCCTTTTCATTTATTAAAATCTACGCATCATTTTCATTCTATTTCACAACTATGCACTAATTTGTGTTGGTCTATCAGATAAATAATACTAATAAAACACAAGCTTAGAGTTTGAGATAAAATGTAAAAAAAAAAAAAATTAAGGGATGTGGATACTTTTGCAAGACAGTGTATGTTTACATAACCATAAGTGATCAATTTCACTAGGTACAAGCGTGGACTTCTCAGAGCTAAGATGCGCCACAACAACTCATCAAAACCTAATATTCAAATTCACAGCAGCGATGTGAAGCCGAAGAATTTTCTATACTCTGCAGAGCTGCTATTACTCACCACCAGGGTCATTCATCATCACCACGGAGCCCGTCAATTCTATTGGGCATTAGCATGAAGCGTTTGGAGAGCAGAATGATTGGAAATTAATTTCTGACCTAATTCCTCCAGTTGGAACGGCAGCCTGGCTCGTCGCTGCTCTCTACAGGTCCAGATGGCACGATGGCATGGAGTAAACATGCTTCAAAAATACTGCTGAGAGTTGGAATGTGCTCCCAGGATAACTCTAAAGCCAGAGGTCAAAATACGAGTTGATCTGGGCCTGTGATCGTGTCAAGTATCAAATCAAAGGGACATGTGATGAACAGTCTCACACCATAAACACTGGGACTCCGTGTCAACAGATGGCCGCCTAAGCTGGTCAAGGATCAGATTTCTTCACACGTCCAAAGGAAAGTGGAGGAGAGGCAAAGAGCCTGAGCTGTCAGGACCACTTATACCAGATCGCTGGGTAAATACAGACCCCCACAGGACAGCTGTGGCCTGTCAGTGGGCTGGCCCTGACAGAGGACAGCACAAAGAGGCCGCTTTCTACTTCATTAGCACCCATGTCCACATCCATCTGTCAGGTGACATATATATCAGATTTAGCAGACGGTAAGAACGATGGGGGAAGGCGAAAAAAAAAAAGCCCCACACACAAAACTTGTAACTCTCCAACTGAAATATATGGCTAACTATTAAAATCACGAGCAGGCCATTTAAGATTTGATGGCAAACTGCTTAAACCTTCTGACTAATGCCATTCTTCATACTTAGCTGGAACTAATGCTATTCGAGCTGTCAATCAAGCCATTAAGTTTAATTTGGCCCATTTATCTACGACCGCGCTCTTGACTGAACCACTCTGTCTCAGAATGCAGAGCGAGGAGGAGGAGCGGACCAGGGGCTGCAGGGAAAAAACGCCTGCAGCCGATGGTCCGGCTGATGGCTGCTGGTCAACAATCGGGTCCTGGCTGCACCGACTGCACTTCCTCCTGCAAATAATCAGTTTTAATCTAAATCCCCTCTTAATCTGACTACACTGGAGCTCTGCACTTCTGCTGCAGCTGAGAGCAATGTGCCAGCTTAAACTGTGGATGTGCTGGAATTAGCAGGCTGTTAGGAGAACTGGATGGCACAATTAAACACCCCCGCAGAGCAAGAGTTCACAAGTTATCACCTCTGCGCAGGGGAACGCTGAAGGCCTCCAGCTATCGGCTTCACAGAAATGAGGCAGTGATTGGAAAAGAATGGGAAGTGACTGCCAAAAGAGAAGCTGAATTAAAAGCAGAATGAAGATAGTGGGAACGCAAATCGCATTCCAACTCGGCACTCTCTGCAAATGCCGGTGTTGAAATTGGCCAAGAGGCAGAGCAGAGATGTAGCGATTAGAGAAGGTTCAAGTTCAATCCCCCATAATGGTAAGTGTCTTTTCTGTTAAAGAGTCCCGAGGCACTTTAACAAAGAGGGCAGCTCAGTAACAAATGAGCTGATGTCTCACTCCCCCACAGGAGTGATGAGAAGAGAGAAAAAAAAAAGAAAAAAATCACGTGTTCTTTTGGGCATTAATGTTCTGTCAGACAACCATGACGGTGTATGGCAGGCTCAGTGGCCGGCTATCAGGTTTCTGTTTACTGTTCTCCATATGAAATGTTTCAACTCCCAAATGTGTCTGGGGAAGATTTAAAGTGGTAGTCCTGAGAACAGAAAAACTTTTTTGGTTATACAACATAAAAAAAAAATCTATTTCTAGTTTTTGTAATCAAGTTCAAAGGTTTTCCTACCGAGCCATTAAATGAGATAACAGTAAAACGTACTTTAGTGTGGATCTTAAGTTACTTTTTGCAAGATCCTACTAATTTGTTCTAGCAAATATAACTTAGGATCTCAGAAAACTTTGGAGAGATCCTCCAAGATCCCCTTTTTTTTCCACAAATATTTTGCAAGATCTAATATAATTGTTTTGCGAGTTTCAGCAAAGGTTTGTGAGATTGCAGATTACTTTTTGCAAGATTCAGCAATTATTTTTTGAGTCATCCAGCAAAAATAAATGTGTGATCCCACAAAAAGTCTTTCTCCAAAAGAAGCATCTTCCCTCCATTACCCAAAACACAATCTCCTCCATCGAAACTTTGCACAGTTCTTATAGTTTCAACAACCCACATCTCTCCTGACACCCAAATAAACAGAGCATGCACAAAATGTTGATAGAAAAGAACTTTGCAAATTGTGGTTTGCGTAGTTTCCCTGCACACACTCAGGCACACAGAGCGCTAGGCCATGTTAAAATTCTAACATACAATGGCATGGTGGCGTACAACCCTCAAGCTGATGTTAATACTGATGGCAAAGCCAAAACTGATGGTGGAGGTGCAGAAGCTTCTGGTGTATACTGGTACAAAGCTGCAGATTCTGAGGAAACATCCATATGGTAGAAAACCAAGAATTTAATCATCTGCATAGGGCAATGATTGCCTTCAAAACTGAAAATAGGATTCAAATGGCCTTATGATGAGCAATCATGCCAGTGGGTAAAGTCTTTATAAAGAGGAGCAGCTGATTGGGGGTTTTAAAGCCAAACATATGCCTGGAATAATAATCCCTCATCACCTTATACTGCAAGAATAGAATTTCTCCAGGCTGATTAAATAACTGAATTAAACCGAGTAAAATCTCGTTCTGTTGATGCTGAGCTGCAGTGTGTTTAGGGAACATTTAGCTTCCAGGCTGATGGTGCTAATAAGAACAAGGGTTTCCTGGGGACCCAGCGAAGGCTTGTAAACTCAACATCCAGCTGAAATCACGTTAAATACTTTTAAAACGTCTGTATCTTGATCAGCAAAATGTCACCCGTTGAACTGCAGATTATTTAAGGTAACAGTGTCTTCTAGTAAACCTGTTCTTCACTGGAGAGAGACAGATGAGACTTGTGTTAGCAGTATGTTGTTTGGTTTGTAGGCAGATTTCATGCAAATGCAATAAATGCAACGGAGCAAATAATAGTAGAGATGCTTGCACAACAACCAAGGAGTTTTATGCAGTGTTCAGGAGAATAAGGACCTCTTTCTGTTTTCTTTTTTTTTAAGTAGTGTTAGTGTTAACCCTAACTCCACATAAGATAAGAATAAATTAATAAAACAGTTTTTGTGGACTGTGTAGTTTTGCAGGCTTGTTATGTGTGGGGAAAAAACTTCATGAAAAAAACTGAAAGAGATTAAAACTAACAGAAAGATTAAGCCTGAGGTTATTACACGTATAAAGCCAATCCTTTTGATGGATCGTAGTTATAAACTCACCAGATTCCTCCTCCTGCTCCGTAGAAGGACTCAGCTTTGACCACCACGGTGTGAATTTCAGCAGACGATTTATCTCATCATCTTCAAACAAATCAGCCCTAAAATGATAGACATTAGCAGTCCCTAACCTTAGGAAACAAGGAAGTCTACACTTGGGGATTATTGTTCTTTACTCACAAGTAATGGTCAGAAGAGAAAGCCAATGCCTCTGCCTCCAGCCGAGCCTGACGCCTCTCGGATGCCGATGTTCCGTCTGGGTTCTTGACGTCGATCACGTCACTGAGTTCTTCCTTTAAGACATTTACAGTCACAGAAATATATTCGTGCAAAGCCATAAAATGATAAAATGCACTACGAAAGTGTCTCCAAGGAACCTACCTGCAGTCGCGAAAATACTCCAGACCTTTGATTCCCAAAGCCGTATTTCTGCAGGGTTCTCTGCTCCTCTTCAGATCGATCTGTGTAAACCTCCTGTTCGAGCTGCCAGTCATACTCCTCTTCCTCCTCCTCACCATCTCCTGAGATTTCACTGCCTTCTTTGAGAGATTAAGGAGATTAGGTTTAATCACCCCAACACTCATATGTTACGATATGAGTTTGATCTGGGACTCACCCCCGCTCACATCTTCCACCAGAGGTTTTGCCGATCGCGAGCCTTTTGGTGCGAGGAGACTGGTGAGCATTTGAAGCCCTTCGAAGTGCTCCCCTGGTGTTTCCTTCGGGACCTTAAGTGTGAAAACCCCTACAGCAACATAACACAGCAGGAGGATTATAACCATTACAGAACTTCTGTGTAAAAACATCCTGGATACATTTATTTAAACACACTTCCTACATGATTGCTTGCTAAAATCAAGTTTGATTAAATATTACATAAAAGTCTCTTTGAAATGGACCACTAGGGGTGCATAGAGATATTGGTTGGGGATTGGATGATTTTCAGCTTGACCATAATAAGTGCTACCAAGTTGCCCAGACAACACTATTTGGTGTGGATGCAATTACTGAGGGAAGAAAACTGAAGCATGGCTATTTTAGCATCAGTTAGGAGTTAAAATAGGCAGAGGAAGCCCAGGTGTAGGAATCTGCTTAAATTTGAACTGTATTTTCTATTATATGTTGACAAGTCTACAGTTCGTTCAGGCAGCAACAGAGTGAGAGAGAGCAAGACGTTCAGCACATGACAGCATTCATTCTTCTGTTTATTTCCAATTTCTTTTAGCTTTTCACCTCCATCTGTCGTGGAACATGACGGATTTAGAAATGTCCTCAGCCTTTTGGGAATCACAAGAGTTTGATTGAGGATAAACATTCTTTAGGAATACACACGGAGATTGTTGTTTTAGTAATGGCATCCACAGGCCCTCAGGGACCTGCACTAGTATAAGATGCTGAACTCTAATGATCTTGGCTTTGTTTTATATAGTAGTGATTTTACAGCAACTGCTCTGTCACACATGCAAACTGAAAACAGTTCAGCTCCTAATATAAAAACGTAACGACCACTTACAGCAGGAAGGCGGGAAAGAATATTTGGATTGCTGTTCTTATATCTTTCTATATTACAGCTCTTAAAGAAAAATCAGTCAGCGAAAATCGGTGCCAACAGGTCCCAGCTTAGCCGGCAAATCCTGATCAATTACTCGTTCAGAAAAGCGGGAGTATGCAAATATCATTTAAAATGTAAACTTTAAGGCTTATATCAATATATGTTTCATTAAAATTCTGATACTTTTTATATACAACCTTTTTCTTGTACATTTTCTACATTGCTTCTGATAATTGTTCTGTTGATGACCCAATTTGGGCAGAACTTCTAGAATACGCCATGTCAACTCAAGACAACGCAAGGCAACCAGGTCCTGTGGCCCTACTCATCCCCCCTCCACCCCCAGTTTTAGGTGTTTGCAACATTCAACAAAAGCACATTGCTGCTGAAGTCTTGTTTAAATCATACGCAACTTTACAAACAGAAGCTACTTCTTTTATGTACATTTTTTGGACATTCACATACCTATAAATTGTGCCTAGTGTTATTGATAAATAAATAAACATTGTAATATTGCAGGTTTTGTTATGATTCTTGGAATCCTTCAGGGTACTTCCTTTCACTGTCTGTAAAACACACTGGCTCCTTTGAAGACGGCTGACATAACTAAAAAGGCTGTACCTGATTGATGACTTGAACAATCTAGCCACACCACAGAGATAATCTAATGGTCGCCTAAAGCCCTCATAAAATGTCAATGCACCCAAGTGTTACAGTTGAAACCACTTAGCAAGGGAAGGTGACTAATTGCGTGAGAATGGAGAGCCTCGAAGAGGGATCTTAATGATTGCTCATTAAGAGTCTAAACAAGGACACTCATTAGCGGAGCTTTATTAGCAAACATTACAGGCTCATACCGACAGTTTGTTAGGTGCAGATACGCAGACACTTGCGTAAAAAGATGTCAGTGATAAAGAAGGCAGACAGAATTGTACAAATGTCATCAAAACTGATTATGTGAAACTGAAATTCAAATACAGATCACATTAAAAAAGCAACAAATAAGTTGTGATTATTCCTGTTTTTTGTAAGGTTAAAGTAAAGGTCACACATGACCTGTAACTGTTGCCCAAAAAACAGATACTGCAGACTGCCTCGAGGCAGTAATCACTGTGGCATTACAGAAGGTTCCAGTCGCCCTTTAAATGAGTGGCATAACATGATCAGGTAAGCCAATTTAGAATGACTGATTGACTGAAGCACGAGCTAAATACGCCCCCAAGGATCAGTCATTAAAAGCTGCTAAAGCCCTGTCCCAGAATCTTCTTGGACTGTAACTAATATCAATCACAGTACTCAAAAAAAAGCTGTGACCTCAGGCTATGCACTACAGCTTTCATATACTCTGTCCAAAGCACGCTAAATACACAGAATCAACACCAGTTACATGTCTTTTTCTACCGCCATTGGCTTAAATTCAGCATCTCATTCACAAAGCAAACAGCTGTAATTAAATTCTGGTGGAAACATGTTGATCGAGTTCAGCCGGCGTGAGCAATTTACGCTCTCTTTTATGTAAGGTAACGGTTATTCTTGACTTAAGCTCTAATCATGACCTTTTGCCACAAATAGCAGTGATAACAGCAGAAACGAAAACATTTCCACACGTTCCGATGCATTCACAAATTCTCGAAGAACTTTATGTCATTGGATCAGCTCGCAACAACATTCAGGATTGTATTTCACTAAAGCGAGGCCGATGTTTTAATGCACAGTTTCTGTGTAAAAGACTGAGGACTGATCCAACCTTTTAACCGAGGTCCATTTTGTCAAGTCAAAGAAGGTTAAAAGCTCAAATTCATTAATTTTTTTTTGGCCAAAAAGGAAAACACCACACATGACACAAACTCGGTTTCTAAAAAAACACCATCGTCATGGTGAGGCACGGAGGTGGTAGTATCATGTTTGGGGATATCTTTTTTACTTGCTGAGCTCAAGAAAGACAGACAAGATGATGTCACCATAGAGACAAATTCAGTTCACTTGGTCTTCACTGCCTTATGCATCGCTAAGAAAACTATCCTCATGAACTGGAAAAATAAAAAACCTTCTTCAATACAAATGAGTATAGAAAATTTTTCTATTAGATATATTATAAGCCTTGAGACAGCCCTCGCCTCCACGTCAAGATCACGATTTCTCTCTGGGCACCTTTAATCGGCTCCATCACCTAGTGGGGGTGGGAGACCTGTCGCTTCGTCATGTGGGCGTTCCTTTTATTTTTTCACATGTGGATGGATTCGGGGGGGGGGGTTGTCTTGGCTGGGGCATTTTTGGTGTCCCTAGGGAGGGATCGCTGGGGGGCCTTGGCGCTGGGGGCTGTTCCCGGTCCCGGCCGGGTGGGGTTTTGGGTCTCTCGGGGGAGACAGTCTGGGTAGCTGCAGTGCGGTGCTCTAGGGGCTGCCTGCACCGACGGACATAAGGTCACGGCCTGGTGGTCGTGCTCCTCCTGGGTGGGTCTAGGGGTGGGCTGGGCGGATGGGGCGTGTCCCCCCCTCGGCAGGGTCTGGCTGGGCCTTGGGGTATCTCTTGGTGGTCCTGGCGGGGTATTGTAGCCGGGGTTTGGGTGGGAATACCCGGGGCAGCCCGGACCTGGCTTGGGGGACTTGGGTGCATCGGAGGCATAGGGCCTCGAAACTGGCGGGAGGCTCCATTATCTCACGGCAGGTGCCTCTTTCCTTCATAGGAGGCACATTCTGCTGGCGGGCGTGGAGGATCTGTGGACTGGGGGTGGCGGCGGGTTTCCAACTCTGGGTGTCAACGTCTTACGTGCTGCTGGGAGTTGTTTTGAACTAGTTTGATACAGTTGGGTGGGTGTAGGTTCTTCTGCGTTTGGGACAATGGTGTGGTGGCATTGGATGGGATTCGGGCGTTGTTGGTCCTGGGTGGTTCAGGCCGATTTCTGGTTCTTGTCTTGGTTCGGTTACTGATGCCGGTCCCTTTTATGTACTGGGGGCGGGGGTTCGGAGGGGTCTGCATGGTTCAGAGTGAGAGGGTGGCAGCCGCGACTTGGATTCCGGATGCGGTTTTGGTATTTGGCTATGTGGGCTCTCTTGAATTTGTGGCCCTATAGGGGTGGGCTCCTTGCGGGGCTGCTTGCATGGCTCAGGGGTATGGGTTGGCTCGCGCATTTTCTGGCCCTGGATGCTGCGGATCTTCTTTTAATGGGGGTGCGCTTTCAAGGCGGCATTTGGTTTTGGGGGGGTTGGTGGGGGTTGCACTTGCGCAGTGCCCCTGAGTTTGGTGCAGCTTTGCTCTGGGCTGCGTCTTTGCTGCATTCCATCCACTTCGCTGTATTGCGTGCTCGTGGTGTTGGGGGCAGGTCGGTCTGTGCGTGGCGATCTCGACCTCCGGGCGTGGGTGCGGCATGAGGGGCCGCTCGCTGCGCTCTCGCTTTGCGCTCGGGCTTCTGGGCCTCGACTGGGGTGGAGGTTTGCCGTTTGCTGGATGTCTCCCTAGTGGGGGGGGTTCTGTTGTGCTCGTGTGTTAGCGGGTCTTCGCTCATGCCCTGTGAGTGCACAGAAGGATGGTGGTGATGCTGTGGCGATTGCTTGGGGGGATATGCGCGTCTGGCGTTGGCTCTATTGTTTTTGCTGGATGCCCCACCTGGATGTCTGGTGGGTCTGCGTTCTCTGGAGGAGGTGTGCCTCCTTGCTGCGGCGATGTGACACCCTTCGGCTTGCTGGCCCACGGTGTCTTTCCTGGGCCATGGTTTACCGTGGGCGGGTTGGTCCACGTGGGTAATGCTGACTGACTGCGCTGGCCCCGGTGGTCTCGTGGTCTATGGAGCTTGATTTGAGGTGGGGCTGCTGTTTTGGATCGCGGCGTGATTGGTGGCGCATCCGGTGTTGAGAGTGGGAACCTTGTTGTTTTGTTGCACTGCTTTGCCTGGTTGTGGTTGTGGTATGGTGCCCGGCATCGGGGGAATGGCGCTCTGTTGGCCCCTGTTACCCTTGGGTGTCGGTGGTTGGGCTAGGCGTGCTGGTCATGGACCCTCCTTTGTGTGGGCGTAATTTTTAGGTTGCGCTGGGGCTGGCGGTTCTGCGCATTTGTTGTATGGGGCTGCACCTTTTGGCCGCATGGCGCTTTCTGCACTCCTTTCTGTGGAGGTCGGTCGGCTAATTCGGGCGGGCGGACTGGTAACGGGGCTGGGCGACGAGAGTCTAAGGGTCTGCGTGGTTGGCCCGGTCGGATGCGCACTATGGCCCTGTCCTTGTTGGGACTTGCAAACGGGCGGTGGGCCTATGGGGTCAGCCGGGGGCGGCTCCCTGGGAGAGCATTTTGCCCCCAAGTCCGTCCCTCCCATCCCGGAGCACCCGCCCTCCGCCAGCTCCATCACATTACACCAATTGTACTGTACACCACCAATTTTACTGTAACATACATCAATCTTTACTGTACAACTTAGACACTCTCACTTATAACATTGTCACGCCATTCACAATGTAGGGCCTTGGGGAGATGCGCACTCCCCATGGCATCAAGAGGGAGGATATCCTCGTTCCTAACCTCGGTGGTGCTGCGACTACCTTCTAAGGGTTTATTGCATTTAGGACATTGAGGGATTCATGTCAGAGTGCGGGGGGGGGGGGGGGGGGCAGACCCTCTTACACACAGTTCTTTTAAACACACACTACAACAAGAGCAATCCCAACAACCAATTGTAGGCAGGCAGAGCAGGCTTGGGGTCTTTTCACACCCCGTTCGCTATTCCATCTGTAGGTCGGAGGACGGGAGAAGGGAGTGCGTCCATCGTAGTGGGTCTCGGGCTGGTTGGGGTGTCAGATCTTGGGACCTCTGTCTGGTGCTGGGGCTTGGCGTTTCCTCTCTCTCCTTCGGGATCGCTTGGGAGTCCTTGCGATCTCGGCCCCATGCTTTGGGCCCTGGTATGCAGGCTGGGGGGGTGGCGCCCCGCCTCCCGAGGGACGGGGTTGGCCGGCAGGGACTACTTGGCATGGGCCGTAGTGCGCAATCAGCGGGGGTGCGGGTGTGCCGGCGGCTGGGGCGACTTCGGGCAAGCAGGCGAGTTGGGGCGTGGGGTTCGGAGGGGTGACCGGAACAGTGCCGCCGTGGCCTTCTTCACTGCTATCTGTGTTCTGGCCATGGTTGTGGGCGCCGAGGTCCTGACAGTTGCCACGGGGTTCGCTTGGGTGGGGCGGCGGAAGGCGTCTTGCGACTGCACCGGGGGCGGCTGGCGGGCTGTGCTTGGACTGTGGAAGGGTTGGCCGGCATGGCCCAGGTACCCGGATAGTGCATGTATCCCTCTCGTGACCTGGTGGGCTGGGGTGCTGGCGTGTCTGGGGGGATTTGGGCGGCGCTTGGGGTGGGCTGCTATGCTGGCTGTCATGTGTGAGGGGGGGGGATCGGTGCGGTGAGGTGGGGGGCTGGTCGTGGAGGGGCTTCAACGGTGGTGGAGGGGTTGTATCCACTTCTGCGGATATGGAAGCACTTAGCTCGCCGGCGTTGAATCAGGATGGCGAGGCGATGCGTGGAGCTGAGCTTGGGATAGTGTTTCTCCATGCAGTTGCACAGTGGGAGGAATGTTTTTTTTTTTTTTTTTTGTGGCTGAGTGGGGCATCTGCCCTGGGGCAGTGGTGGGGAAACTAGACCACGGGATCGGGTGGGTGAGTCTCACTGTCCAATCATGGTGCGGGGTCAGGGGTCCTCGTTGTGGGTGCGGTGCTCGCGCGGGGTCTGCCCTGTTGACGCAGTCGGAGGGGGGTGGTGCTGCGCTGGGAGGCCTTGCTTGCAGCGTTGCCAGGCGCCACTGTGTGGTGGGGGGAGCGGGGTGCGGAGGGGGTGCTCGGTCGGACTGCTACCACGTCCTGGGGGTGCTCAACTGGTTGAGGGCTGGTTGCGGCCATGTGGGACCACACTATTTTTTGTACATTAAGCCCCCTCTCCGGAGGACGGATGGGGGTTGGTGGGGGACTAGGGGTTCTTCTGGGCTGGGGACCGGGCCGAGACCAACCCGGGTCTGGGCCTGTCTTCCTGTCTCTCCTGGGACCAGGGAAGGGGACCACCTACCTTGGTTGGGGGCTGGTTGCCCCATAGGGGCGGCCGGCGCCGGACTTGGAGTATAGAGTAGCAATATGGGGAGTGTGAGTGAGTGTAGGAGTCCCATTGTTTGTTTGTACTTTACGTTGGGAGCGAGTGATTTCTATGGGTGTGGATGAGGGTGGGGAGTGGGTGACTGTGACTATTGAGTGCAGTGTTTTTTTTGTGACAGGTTGGATCTTGGACTGATCCATCTCCTGGATCAGCTTAGGCCCCCCCCATAATTTTTGGGGGGCTTTATTTCCTCCCGCCACGCTGCCTGCCGGTGGTTGGGAGTGTCTTCTGCCGCACTGTGTACTTGTGGTTCTCGGGTGTCCGGGGCGTGGATGATTGGGTTTTTGCTTTGTGCTGGTCACTTCCCTGTGGCTGCCTGCCGGGCATGGACCCCTGGCTCTGATCGGGCATCTGTCTTGTGGGTGGCCGGTGTCACGGGGATTATTGGGTCTCTGGGGCCCATGCTGGATCTGCTGGGACCCGTGGACGGCTGCCGGCGGGGACCTGGGGTCGCTCGCTGCGGTTCCCTCGCGGGCTTCTGCACTGTCGCTGATGGGGTGCTCCCCCGGGACTCTCACTGCTCTTCTCTGGGCGGGTTGCGGTCAGTCCGGCGGTGGTTTCTCCTGGGTCCTAGTGCTTTGGGGGGCCTTTGGATGTTGTTGCTCGGATCTCCTCAGTGTTGTCCGCCGGGGACCACGGGCAGGTCGGTGGGTCCTCACACCGATATGCTTATTTCTGTGGAGAAACCTTATATACAAAGCGCATTCCACACAGGTGTTGATAGATACACAGATGATCTTATATCGGGCTGCACTTCTCACTATAGTACATTTTACATTCAAAATTCACCGTGTGTTATTGTGTGGATAAGCAAGCAGGGCCTGTAATCTCAGCGTATTCTATTCATCCTTCTTTCTCTCTCACTCTCTCCTCCTTTTTCACCCTTTTTCCTTTTGCCCCCCATCTCTCTCTTGTCAGCTCTTGTTTTCCTTTCGCATTTCAGTCTCCGTGTCCGTAAAAAATGAAATATTAGCACAAAGAAGTTTATAATAAAGTTCTTTAAAAAATATCAAGCAGAGTCTTTAAGCAATAGCTGGATGATACGCTTGTGAAAGGTAAATCTGTTGGGCACTTTCTTGGCACTCAGACAACAATTCTGAGCGCTACTCTGCCAGACAGGACACGGTAAAAAAAAAAAAAAAAAAAAGACAGACAAGACAAAGAAGTGAAATTCAATTTTGGAAATATGTTTTCAAGCCACATTTACAGTTTGTTTGAAACACAGTTCCAACAAATGTGTATCAACCCTGACACAACGGCATCTCAAATAAGATTTTAAAGAGGAGAACCAGCACTAAACAGCTCCATTCAGATCATAGGTCCAAAACAAACATTCAGATACAAACCCTCTTCACGACTAACCTTTCATCAAATGGGCATTACGGCTCTGTAGCTGCTTACTGTAGATTGCAAATGTAACAGTGCTGTATCGATCCCCCCTCCGAAATTGGTGTAAAAGATTAATGGGGATCGCCAGGGAAAGCAGAACAAATCTGGATTACAGATTAAAAGTATGATCTGTAAGGGGTCCACGAGAGCTGAGGACCAAAACCTGGCAAATAATAATCTGTTGAAGATGTGTGTGACGGCCATGTCCAGCTCAAGATAGGGTCTCCTAATTATGGAAAGAAATGAAACTTATCCCTGTTAGATTGTTAGAATAACTTAAGCAGAGACAGAGATTTCAAACAAACAATGAACAAATCTGATTTGCGTGATTTTCATGACTGAAATGAATCAGTTAAATAATGATCCAACCCACCTTTATCAAGGTCAAATGTAGCCTTCTCCCTCCCATCTTCTACAATTCTTCCAGGAAGACTTAATCTAACAAAAACAGTTCAGATATTATAACCAACACTGATATAATACAATAAAAACGAGCTTAATTCTATAATAACTGTAACTGCATGAAAGTTATATTCGGTGAGAGTACAGTAGTTAACTCACCTGAGGAAGTAGGGCTTTGCATAGAACTTGAAATCTGTCCCATCGATGAACAGGTCAAACTCTGATGTTCTGGTGTAAGGTGCTCTTATGCAGATGGTCAGATGATCTGGATCCTGGTGCAGGTCAAATGCAGGAGTGATCATGATGAGTAATCATATATTACAGACCTGCAGCACGAAAGGACAACAGGAATCATCAGTTCATTGCATAAGATGGCCTTCAAAATAAAGGCAGCAGACTGTGGCAGTCAGCTGACTGCAGCACGCCACCTGGTGGAGGCACTCAGTAGTGGATAATGTGACCATAAACAGCAGCAGACACGTGTTTGTGACTGTGTAAAATTGTAAACAAACCTTATGTAAAGCACAACGGCGCTTTAACTCAAGTTGCGAGTCACAAATAGTATGTTTTCTACGGGGAATAGCTTACTTTTGAGACGGTCTTCCCATTAGCGAAAACTTGGGTCTAAACGGAAATGGAAGGTTTTGCGTTTTAACAAAGGTGTGATTTAAATTAAATGTTTTTTTAAACAAGTGTTCCAGCGTACAGTCGACAACACGTTTTCTCGGCATAAGCTTTATCTTTAAAAGCACAATATATATTACTGCCAGTAAATATCGATCACGTGGCTCACCTGATGCTGAAGGCTTAAAATTACTTTCTATGTGCGAATAAATATATTTTCCATTCGTTTGGACGCAGCCCGAAATTAGCAACAGACCACTACCATCGTAAATAAGCACAAGTTTGTCTATAAAACGAAACCTTTAGTCGCGGACACACGAGTTACGGTAATTTTGATGATTTCTAAAGGGAGTTCTGTTGACAGCTAGCTGCTGTAACCTGGAGAAAGCTAACGCGTGATGCGTCTCCTCGTGGGTCTCAGTGTAGCGGCGGCCGCTGAAGGCAGCTCTCTGCTCTGCTCCGTGCACTACAGGCGGGCTCTTTTAGGACCTCTTTGAAACACATCTGAAGGAAAATAACTTACCCCAAACAATCGGGGCTATACCAAAAAGCTCTCAGTGCTGTTTAATCTATCGTCCATGTTTTACCGTAATGTAGAGTGCAAAGAGGTTCATTTAAATGTGCCTGAGCAAGAAAAAAGAAAAAAAGAGGAAAAAAAGCATCTGTCCCATGAACAGTGTTCGGACACACTGAACACGTAGCTAAATTTAAATCCGTGTATTCATTTTAAACGCACTGAGTAATAACAACACAGTATTATAAAATATATACTACACAAAATGTAGTAAACGTTGGCAGAAAAGTCGGAAAGTACAATATTGGGGAAATTTGTTTCTGGGGATTTTCCAGTGCTTCACACAAAAAATGAGTGTCGATAAGCAATAGAAAAATTTGTCTCACAGATTAAAGAATGAACTTCAGATCTGTTTACTAGCTGTTTTTAATTTAATTCAAATATTAGATAAGGATAAACTGAGTAAATACAAAATGCAGTTATTTTACAATAATGATCTCATTCATTAACCACAGGCACTTTTGATTAGTTAACTGTGATTAACCAATTTCTTAAGAAAAAAAAGCTGACTCCAGTTTCCTTAACCACATCCAGGCCTGATTACTGCCAGACATGGAGAATTAAGTTACTTAAATGCAACCTGTCTGACAACACAAAGAAGGCTAAAGCATCTCAAAATCGGGATCTCAGTGGCAACATGGTAGATTTGGTGCACTGCTTCCTTGCAGCAAGGAACCAGACCAAGGTCTAACTCTGAGGTCTAACGTGATTGCCGCCTTCTTCTATACTTGGATTTTTCAAAGATTTTGGTTTAGCACCACAAAGAAAATGGCATAATGCTTCTCATGAAGACAAATAAAACGCAGAAGATATTTTTTTTTTTGCTGCTTCATTATTTATACTTTGCATTGGTCATTCATAGCTTTCCATTAAGCAGGTTGCTGTGACACCAAACTAATTCAGTGAGATACAGTTTCAAGTTTAAAAAGATAGAGGCAAATGTTTTGCTACATTTTTACTTGACAAACTAATATAAAACATTTGCGAAGGAACCATAGTGAATTCTGAAAATGGGATTACAGAGGAACCTGCGACATTTCCAAGTCAGAATTCCAAACAAATGGAGCAGGCCATGGTAACAGCAGCTTTTTCACATTTTGTCACAAATTACAATGCATTTTGATTGCATTTTTTGTCTATTTATGCCCATTGGTTAACACGACACAGAGTAATTTTTTATTTATTTCTTAAAGAATAAAATCTAAAAACATATTGTGTTGAACCACCTTAACTCAGATACCCACAAAATAAAATCCAGTGCAACCACTTACTCTAACAGATGGTTTATGGATTGCACTGTATTGAGCTTAATCCATCTTTTCATCAAGTTTGACTGGCATTCATGGCTGAAGAAAAGTATCCCCACAGCATGATGCTGCCACCACCATGTTTCTTGATAGGGAAGTTGTTTTCAGAGTGATGAGCAGTGTTAGTTTTAAGCCACATAGCATTTTGCATGCAGGCCAAAAAGTTCAATTTGGGTCTGATATTCTCCCACCTGTGGATCTCTGTAGCTCCTCCAGAGTGACAGTGGATCTCTAGGCTGTTTCTCAAATGAATGCTCTCTTTGCACATCCCATCAGTTTCGGTGGCAGACCATATCTTTGCAGGTTTGCAGCT
This sequence comes from Crenichthys baileyi, assembly GCA_036173005.1. Lineage (NCBI taxonomy): Eukaryota > Metazoa > Chordata > Actinopteri > Cyprinodontiformes > Goodeidae > Crenichthys > Crenichthys baileyi. The sequence continues at coordinate 77,988 of JAHHUM010000296.1, read as the reverse complement.
GTGCCAAACTCAATTTTCAGATAATGAATTGAACAGTGCTATGTTCTAAAGACTTGAGACTGGGACAGAGGTTCACCTTTCAGCAGATACTAAACATACATCCAGAGGTATGATGGAACGAATCAGATCAAAGCCTATGCATGTGTTAGAATGGCCCAGTCAAAGTCCAGACCTAAATCCAATGAAGAATCTTTGGCAGGACTTGGAAATTGTTGTTCAGAGTCACTCTTTTTCCAAGGAGTTCAAGCCACGTTGCAAAGACGAATGGGCAACATCTTAGACGTGAAAAGCTGGTAAAGACATTCCCTAACAGACTTGCAGCTGTTATTACAACAAAATGTGGTTCTACTAAGTATACTCAGCAGGGCTGAATACATGTCACACTTTTCCGATTTTTCTCGGAAGTTGCCAAGTTTGAATACCATCCATCCCATAACTGCACAACTATGCACTCCGTTGCGTAGGTAGGCCTACATCACATTAAAATCCAAGTAATAAAAACAGAACTTTATGATAATAACCTAACGAAATGTCGCATAAAACGTTTGCAGGGCACTATGCATGCATCATTACGGTAAAGCTGCGGAAACCCCTCCTCCGCCGTCCAACCCTCCATGGAGGGTGAGAAACCGCTCTCCGCTCTTCATCATCATCTGCTGAAAAGTGCGAGCGGGGAGCGGTAACAAAATGCCAACTCGGGCCGCTCTCCCTCCGCCGCAGACATGAGCTCGGCCGCAGCCGCCTCTTCCATCCGCACCCGCCACAAGTCGCTCTCACCATGCGGATCCACTGCAGAGTAGTTGTGATCGCCGTGTGTTTTGGAGTTTTTCTACTTCTGTACTTCTTGGGGGGGAACGGCGGCGCGGACGAGCCGCTGCTGAAGGAAGTTGGAGGGGATCGGGAGTTGGAGGAGGATGGCAGATCCCCTCCTTCGCTCTCCGACTATCTGGGAAGCGATGCCGTGGCAAAGTTGGCCAGAAAATCATCCGCTGTAGTCGGTGAGCGTGCGGGACGAAAAGAGCGCAAGGCGACTGGAAGAAGGGGCAGCGTGAATGCGAAGAGGTAAAATGGGAGTTTGTGTCTCTCTCTGATTAGGAGCCAACCTTCTCTGTTCGCCTCTACATCATACTTTTACTTTTCATGTTCTTTTTGTCTCTTTGGAGTCAATGATGGATCCAGTTTTGCCTTTTTCAAAAATGTCCTCAAGGAAGAAGTATCACAGAAGCCTGATCTGTCAAGAAACTCCCTGGTGTGCATGTCTGGTTAGGTGCATTAAATCTAATGTACTGTATTTGGCTGAAACGCGAAAGCATGGCTTGGGTGTATGGCAATATGTCCACAGCACATATCAGACACAACAGGATAACTGCAGCACTAGGCAATAAATCATCCCCCACTGTCAGTATCTTCATCATTTAGCCCCATTTTGTGTGAAGTAGGCCATCATCACATTCCTCTGGTTGACTTAAAGCTGTAAAAGTGACCTTGAATGACACATGTTTCGCAATTAAAAAAAGGTTACACATGTGCACAAACTGACTTGTTAAACCTCCAGTGAGATATTATTAGAAACTGCTTATAAAGGAAGCCCATCCTGTTAAGCAGACGCTTGCCTAAAATTATCTGTATATGAATCTGTGATCTTTTTTCTCCTAGAGAATCTCTGATCAGGCTTTCAGTTTGCCCCAAGATTGGAATGTCACCTTCGATTTCTGCCATAGGATAGACCCAGTTTTATGCTCTGGAAGCTCATGCGTCCCTTGTGTCTTCACCTTCAGCCTGACTACCGGCCCATGACATTGCGCCGAAGAGACACCCGCTTTGTAATATGTATTCAGCTCCGAAGCCAGACTGGAGACTCCAGACACTGCTCGGTAGATAAAGAGCCATCGAGGCGTTGCATTGAGGAAAGACCTTTGCGTCTTTGCAGAAGGCACACTGCTGTGCGTGTGCTCAGCGCTGATAAGGGAGATGAGGTGAAAAGGGGTCACCGGTGGTCGTTTAACGAAAAACGAGGGGAAATAACAGTGTAACTGGGTGAAAAATGTTCCAGACTGACTGCTCAGATTAGAGGAAGTAAGTCTCCTTTGTACAACCTGAAAGTATCAGGGTAGAAAATGTGGAGAAAGGTCCTGTTTTACGAAAAGCACATTACAGACAATCACTGTAAATGCTTGGATGGGACTGTTTACACTAATATAGAGCCAGATTGCTATTCCGTGATAGAAATTATTCAGGCTTGTCATTTCAATCTGTGTTCTGTGGTGAACCCTCTCCTTCCTGTTCTGTTCCTCTTTCAATCGGAGCGCTGGACAGATTTCCTGTGAGACTCGCCTGATAGACAAAAATCCAAGTTTTAATCCTTTTATTTCCTCTCGACACATTGCATCACTTCCTGTGGCCAAAAATAGAGAAAGAAGGGCTCCATTTACTCCCCTCGCCCTTACACTTCAAACTGTTGTCATTAATTTGCTCAAACTACAGACATTTCTTGTTTTTCCTTTTAAAATGAGCCACCCTTTAATTATATGTACTAGCAATGAACTGATCAGGGATTTGTGGCTGATATCCAATCTGCTGTTTTTGTAAAGCTTTGACCTGCTGATACCGGTTCTGGCTGGTTCTGATCCCTGTTTAAGAACTATAGTTTAACAAGGGACAATGTAAGAGCAGCATTCAAAATATTTCTTGTCTTCCTGCTGTGAGCAGTTATTACTTTTTATTTTTCTATCAGGAACAGATGTGACATCACAGTGTCTGTGAGAGAGCAGTCACAAAATGGGGTTTTATCGCAACTGATATCCTCATCGCAATATTTATCAATTGCCTATTTCAGATCATAGATCCCCGATAAACACGCATTACCAAACCCCTCATTATGCATTATGGATCTCTTTGTCGTTTTACATTATAGAAGTTGATCCAGTGGGACCTCAACCCCTGTGTCCTTACACAGTATTATCTGTGATTATGGAACCCCCGAATTGATCAGGTTTACACCTGATCAATTCGTTAGACATGTGGGCGTTTTCCTGGGGGGAATCCCCAATGTGCCTCATGCAGGCTTTTAAAATCTTAATATCTGCATCAGATTCTGCTGAACAACATATTTCATGTGTTGCTCTCTCTGCATGTCAGTGCTTCTGCAGCAGCATTTCCTTTGTATCATATCAATACATCACACTCTATCCACACTCCTGTATTATACCTTAATGTTCATAGTGGTTACGGGTTTGTGAACACTTCCCAAGGCGGATCAGGGCCGTGATATTGGCGGAGTGACTTTGGCCCCCATTCCGTGTTGAGACCTCACAGTTAATCGCGAGGCTTAAAGAACATGTGTGGATCACGGAATGAAAGGATGACCTAGAGGGGCTAATAATCTCGCCATTGCATTATTACCTAATATTTTGCGGACCTACCGCCAAGATTTCCAAATCCAGCAAATTCCATACAGGCAAAGGTTGAAAACTCATTTTTGTACCTGGAAAAACCTAGTTAGGAAATGACCAAAAGTACAAAATGGCAAATTACATGCATCTGCTAAAGTCTAACTAGCCTGAATGAACAGCTGACATACCTTAGTAGAAAAAATTGTTTCATTTTTAAAAGCTTCTTTCATCTCTGTGCGTCCTTTGACTTTGTGTTAAACACCACACTGTTGCTGAAATAAGCTAACTTTGAGTCTTCTTCTTTCAGTAACATCTTCCACACCAAAGAATGCTGTTGTCAACATGGTCTTGTAGCACTTAATATGGTGCCTTCAAGGGCTGCACAATATTAGGAAAATATTACATTAATTTACTTATCTTGATCACTATCAGTTCTGACCATAAAGGACAGGAAAAGTCCATCCAAGTGGCCAAACATATTATTAGAAAGCAGAGTTGAAATGCATAGCACCTAAAACATTATAGCCTTCCAAAAATGGCATCCAAGCAGTACTTTGCTAAGGCTATATTGCAAACGTTATATTGTGATGACCATTGTTCTTGGATGTATTGTGCAATTTTAGCATATTCACTGAGCGGAAAACAAGAAAACCCCACATTTTTCAGGGTTTTCTTTTTTCACTCACTGATCATCGGTCAGAACCGATCCAGCTGACAATGGGATGATTCCGGTAACCAGCTGATTTCTCTTTGTATCTCAAATATTTATTCAACCATGAGACTGTCAACAGGTTGTCTCTAGTAGTTGTGTTAATAGTGTGTCGAAATATCATATGCAGCAATAACGTAAAGTACTCACTTTCTGCATGACTAACTTCCTTCACTTACAGTATTGTGAAGGAAGTTAGTTGTTATGCTTCTTTAAAATGATCCCTCATTTCTTTAACGTCCGTTGGCAGCTGTTGCAACATCTCAGTCAGCTTGAGGTCTGTATTGGACCTGGACAGTGAAACACTATAACTTCTTGTTTTCCTTAGAGCTCTCTCTGTATGCTAATTTAAAGCGGTCCACTTTGGATCCAGCCTCAATTGACAAGCAGGTGGGCTTACAATGGACTCCAGATTACTTTGGTATACAGAGGAGCTCAATAAAGGACTTCAAGAACCTTGTTGAACGACTTAGTGGCTCTAAATGACTTAGGTCCTTTGGTTGCAAAACTTGCCCAAAGCATTAGACCTCTACCACCATGCTTTACAGTTAACATGATGCTTCCTCCTGGCAGCCCAAGGAGCCACAGTCATCCTGTATTTTTTCTAACTGTACTATCATGAACTTTAACATAGCTTTTTATTTTCTTAAAGTTTGTCTTTGCAATGTTGGTCTACCCTTAGAGCTAACATAATGGGTTTGCATACTTATTTTGCCTCAGTTTTGTTTTTATCTGTACTAACACTGTATAACTCCATGCAATGTTTTTCATCTGAGGTTGCACTGATTGAATTTTAAGTTCTGATATTTACATATTGGGTACAAGTTTAAAATTAGAGAGGGTGTACTTATTTTCTTCAGTAACTCTAACCCCAGCATTGGGTTTGAGACATCACCTTCTTTTCTGCATTGTGCATGTGCAGGATTAGATTTCTGTTGATGTTTTGTACTGAAACAAATCTCCTGCCCTGTCACTTCAAATATAGTTAAGCAGCATTCCTGGCAGTAAAGAAGTCACTCTCTCACAGCAGCATTATACAGAGCCAAAAAAATGACATCTTGCATGACTGAGCACTCTCTCTGCTCAGGGTGTTTTGAGATCTCCCTGCCTGCCTGAGTAGCCTGGTGTGCTTGTCAGGAGAAATTTGCTATATCTATGAGTTCAGGTGACACTCAAACTCATAGAAATTACAGCTGAATGAGTCATTTAGGGGTTTCGAGGCCAGAAGATAGAGCAAGTTAAGCTGGGTGATTTTCTACAACCAAGTTTGAAATCTAAAGTTTTGGAAATTACTATATACAACTATATTGTTAAAACAAAAACATGTTCTTCTTAAAAAGCTGCTACCTGATTTTAAAAGAATAGTTTGCATTTCTAAGTAGAGTTCTGTGGATACGTTTGAAGTAGTTATCTTATCTGGAGGAAACAACTCCTTTTAATGACTTTAAGAAAAAGAAGTTCAGGCTCTCCCAGAGAGCCAGCAGCTACCAGAACAGGTTCCAGAACAAAATGGGTTACCACCCCCTTTAAAATTTAGTTCTTTTAAATGTATTCATTTAATGCCAAATCACAAAAAATCTCATCTCAAGGCACTTTGCATAAAAAATATCTACTTTATGCACAGAAACATATGTTCAGATTAGTCCAGTCACATACAGTGATATTCAATAAATTAGAATATGTGTTCTGATGAGGCCAATTTGTCAGGTTAAAAGTACCGTTTAAAAATAACCTTTAAGCAGGTATTAGATATACTTCTTTTTACTTATCAATCTGATGTAATATTCTAATCTTAAATGTCATTTTTTAATTAGCTGTAAGGTGGAAATCATTATAGTTAATAATATTCAAATTTATTAAAAGTGTCTGAAGACAGATTCAGCTTCAGTTACCTACATTCTAATTCAATCTTAGTAGTTTACTTTTCATTCCAACTTGTAAAACGTTAGCTATCTAAGGATTGCTTCAAGTCTTTAACTTTGCAGTAATCCCTAATACTGATCATGCATGTGGCAACAATGGAAAGAGAACTCACTTTTAACAGGAAGAAACCTATGGCAGAACCTGACTCATTGTGACTGACAATCTGCTTGGGGGTTTAAGACAGAGCAAACACACAAATGTACAGAAGCACTGGCGAGGAGTACTTCCTATCATAAAGAAAACATAAATAGTTAATGGAAGCAGTAGCTTTTTTTAGTGGTCTCATCTTGGAGAGAAACTCCACTAAACAGATAAGATCTGATTTAGTAGAAAACTCGGTACGATGAAATACAGGGAATAAATAATAAGTGGCAGCAGTAGCCCGTTCAATGGTTACACCGAGGAGAGAGACAAGGTTAGACACAGAAAGTCAGGCTAAAGTGTATCATCTACTTAGGAAAAACATGACATTATTGGCAGGAATAGATTAGCCAATGGCCCCCTCTGGGAGCATGTCACATCCTAACAAAAACAGAATGTTAAATTAGTGGCTTCAATAACAGCAGATGATTGGAGACCAGTAGGAGAAAGTTGCCGAGTGAGAAACCATTGTCGGTATGTCATCCAGTAGCCTAAGCCAATATTGGTATAACTAGTGAGGTGGCTCATTGTAAATTAAGGCACTCTAAAAACAGCCACTCATTCCTTCTATTAACTAAAGATGCACCGATCCAGCCAATACCAACTTCTGGTCTTCTTAAGGTCTGACCTGCCAGTTCTGTTTATGGCTAATTCAATTTTCTTTCTAAGGACTATAAACTTAGTAGAGTAATTAATAAATTACAAGGTTCTCCCTACTTAAATGCCACAGTATATGCCCCTAACCTTTATCTGATTTTTATTAAACTCAAATATGTGCACCAAAGTGTAGTACGTGCATATAGATATCAAATTATGGCAGTTTATAGTTTTAATTCGTTTAATGAATAGGAAAAAAAATATTTAAATTTTTCAGAATTTGACCTGCCAATCACTGATTGGAGCCTATCAAGGGAAAATTTGACCAATTCAAATCCCTGGGGGATTGAATGGTGAATAACTTGTATTGAACAGCTCAGCTTTGTTTCCACCACACATGTTCATTGAATGGCTTTGAGACTTACTCCTTCAGAGTCCACTAAATGACCCAGTTCCATTCTAATAGCTAAAAAGCCTTCAAGGTGTGCTTTGGTACAGCTGTTTCTCTGGTTGTTCCCTCTGCATGTCTCTTCCACCTTATCGTTAATTGTGCTGAGTTTTTTTTCTTTCTTTGCATATTTAATAGACCTTGCTGTAGTGCTTTGTAGACAGAGACCTTGTCTACTGCTGCCTCTGCTGACTGTAATGAATTCAGTCCCTTTATGGCTCCTCTGTGCTGTTTCATTGCTTCCAGATGTGGGGAACAGTGCCTCGACATAAGTCGGTCATGTCTGCAGGCCACATTTGTGTTTTTGTTTGGTCATCTTTTTTATTTTAATTGTTTTATGGATAACATGTTTTTTTTGGCATGGGGAGTGGAATTCTACTGTTTGACAAATGGATTGCATTTGATCTGAGAAATGGGGGAGTGTTCACCAGCCTTGACGGCATCATCCATGAATCATGCCAGGCATTTGTTTTTCAGCACCTTCCCGTTGCTCCTAATCCGCTGTGTGCTGTCGTCCCTCAGTCATGCAGAAAACAAAGTGTTACGCTTTGAAGCAGCCTTGCAACCCGCCTGTCACATTTGCTCTTCCTATCAAGACACAGAGGAAATCCTTCTTTTTTTAAAGATATTGAACTGCAAAAACATTTGCATTTCACAGTTCTTTTGCCAAAACATTATGCTTTGAAACAAATTTTCTTTGTTCTCTACTTCTCTGATTTCCAGACCCTCACCCCCATGGTTATGACAAATTTCTGCTGAACATCTCATTAAAGCCAGCCCCATATGTGTTTGTGAGCAGTTTGTGTTAGTCTAAATGAGACATTCCTTTGTTTCAGGCTTCCTCTACAGTACCACTTGATCTGCAAAAATAGAACATTTCTTAACATCAAATATGGAGTTTCTTTGCTTTTGTGCATAAAAGAACAAAGTCCAGTGAAAACCTGAGGAGCTAAAGGAAATGAATGTGTGTGTGTTTGTGTGTGGGCGTGTATGTAAAAGTAGGTAGTGTTGAACAGTATACAAAAGCAAAGTGTCATGTCTTTAAAGTCCATCAGGATATTTCAGCTTTGCAAAATATTTATGCCTGTTGATTTTTTTAAATATTATTTTTTCCCAACATACATCTCAATGACAGTGGAAGATGTGCTACCTTACATAAATAACACACCAGCCTCACGTTTATACTGTTCCATATATAATTTGATTACCAGAAATGCCAGGTGTTGTGATTATTATTATGAATATATTTTATATTTTGTTAAATAATAGTCTGTTAAGTGTTGTCCGGTGAATACCAGCCTAATAAGGTGCTGGTATTAGGACAGTAGTGAAAGGGATGAGCCAAGCTCTGACATTACTGCACAGCTAAACTCTGCACACACATGGAATAAATTCACACAATTTTTTAAAATACAAGAATTTATTAACAAAAATAAGTCAACTTAAAGTCAAACATATTTCAATCAATAAACTATTTACTTTACTAGAACAATCTAACTAAACTACCAAGCAAAATGAAAGAATAAGGAAGACCAACTATATACAATATGAACAAGGGAATCAAAAATGATTAAAAACCATGACCAATAAAGTGATGCAACATTACCATTCAATGTTATGTATGTTTGACAACCAAGGATTATCTTGAGTAATCTGGAAATGAAGTTACATTAGTCTTGGAACTTACTTAGAAAATAATTGGTATACCTTCAAACAACCATTCACCATGCTAGGTCAGATCAAACATTATTTTAATAAAATAATATTTCAAAGAATGATTTGCTGTTTGAAACCAACCTTCTGGATGACTAATTCTTAATGGTGTTTAATTAGCGGCCTTTATATAGTAGATTAAAATTTAAGGAAATATTATTATGGAAATATTAAAATAATATTTAAGTAAATATAATTTTAAATAAGAACCAAACCTTTCTGGATAAATGAGTCTTAATGGTGTTTAATTAGCTATCACATTTAGTAAAATAATATTTAATAATATAACTTTACTAATATAATAATGTTTGTAGCTTGTTATATGTACCTTTTTAAAATACCATTAATAAAAGGATTAAAATTCATACATGTTGAAGACGCGTTTCGGTTGATCTGTGTTTAAAAACCATCCTTAAATTAAAGACACAACACATCATTAGCTGAGTAGCTAGTCTGCTAGCACTTAGCTGACTTTTCTCAACACAAACAAAAACCAAATGTCATTAAATGAACATTATTTAGATTATTTCATTCTGAACTAATCTTCTCTGCCCAAACACTACCTCTTACGTGAACCGTGCTGAAGAAAAGATATCCTGGGCGACTAGTTGAGGGGGGCAGAGAGAGTAATCCATGTGTGGGCATTAAAGGGACTAGCATTGTAGCTAATCTCAGTATCTGAGGGGGTCGACTGGTTAGCTATCTCAGCCGAACTGTACAAGCAAGTCACGTTGCGGCAACTTCAGTGGGGATAGCGATCCTGCGTGGACATGCACACAGGATGGTGTGCGATGCTGCGGTCCCGATGGACACTCCCTCACCTCAACTTGCTGGATGCTTGAAACTGAAAGTTAAACTGACTTGCGGTCTGATTAATCTAGCTGTTGATTATCTGACCACTTGGGGGCACTCATAGAGCATTTAGTTTTCATTGCTAGGGGGTAGAGATAGGCATTTAGCTTATTGTTTATTTTGTTATGGTGAAAATTTTCTTATCATAATAAGGGTTTTGATTTATCATGACAATGAGAAATTCTAATAAATGGAGTCTGAAGATACCAAACAGTCATTTTCTACCGCTTATTCCATTGTGGGTCACGGGGAAGCTGGTGCCTATCTCAAGCAGTCTACGGACGAGAGGCGGGGTACACCCTGGACAGGTCGCCAGTTCATCGCAGGGCATCAATAAATATCAAGAAATGTGAAAATATTATTCATCACAGATACTGTGTGGACTTTAGCCATAAAGATCCCACATCTGTATGTAACTGGTGTCCTGAGGAAACCTATTTCAAAATTGCTATGTTTTTTCAAGAGCAGTATTTGTTTTGTAGGGCTTATATGATAGTTATAAGTCCATGTTGCCCATCTGTACTAGGGGGTCAGTTGATCTAGATTTTAAAATCACTGCAAAGTAAGGTACCCCGTTCTGATGCAGTCGAACACTGTGAATTCCACACCCTTGATCCTCATATATAGCCTCTATTCAAATGGGGATTCCATCAAAAGCTAAACATACTTCAAAGATGTGACAAGATAAAATTCACTTTTCTCAAAAAGAAACCACCAATATACATGTCAAAATGGTAGCAGCTAAAAGTTTTGGCATGCAAATATATTAAGCCCCATATACTTTCTTTGTCTTTCGGCTTTTCCCTTTCAGAGGTTGCCATCATCTAACCCTATCTTCTGCATCTTCAACTCTAACACCCACTCCCTATAGGCCCCTATACTTTGATACTCCCGAATAAAATTTTGTGCAACCAACTGCCTTCAGAAGTCTCCTAAATAGTAAATGGATTAATATATGGCTGCACTATTTCAAAACAAGCATTCTCACAAGGAGCTATTAAGAAAGGGATTATTTTTTCCCCCATTAGACGTTAGTTGCATTCCAGTTTGAAAAATGTCTCCTTATTATGTACTCCTTTTCAATTAGTAAATCACAGTCTAAAAATTCCATTTATTTTTAGATGTTGGCTTCTGGTTAAGATTTGTTAATTTGCCTCCAGATAGAAATGCCAGTTACAAATATTAAATGTTACTTTCCAATGCTTTACGTTTTTAATTTTTTATTATATCGAAAGCTGTGTAACGCCAAGTATAAAGTAGTTTAATTTTTCCTGACTTTAGACTACCAGCATCTGCCTTGGCATTGGCCAGTATGAGATTCCTATGGAATGTTAATCTTGAGTAAAAACACCAGAATTCACAACAAAAAAACATGATATAATATGGAATACCCATGAATATGGCACCACAATGCATTTTTGGATCTTGTGGGCTACCTGTCACTTAAATAGCACTAATCAGCAGAGAAAGACAAACTAGACATATAGATACTTTTTTTTTTACCCAGTTATTAATGGCATACATGACCAATTACAATCTAATTTGTAATATTTTTTTTGGAATAAGACATATGGGTTTCTGCCCATACATCTTGAAGTTTGTGTAGATGTTTCGACTTGGAGCGTAAATTTCATTAATTCTTTTTTGTATGCATGTTTCACATCAAGTTCATTACTGTCCATGTGACAAGTACAGATTGCTTATTAAAGCCCCTACTGCATATAAACAAGCTATGAGTGATGTGAACACAGTAAATGATCATCATCTTTCTCATCACTAAAAAGTGGCCATCTTATATTTAAAAACACCCCCCAGTGTTCCTCGCAGTAATTTCTTTATATTTGTACAATTATTGTACTTGTATCATCCATCTATGTTCTGCTTGATCATTCTAATGTGTCTTTTTATTTTAAGCTTTGCTTCCTCGTCTTTTCTAGTAAATTTCTGGGTAACATGATCCGACCTGTTACCAGGAGCAGGCGGGCTGAGGACATCATGCACTTGGCAGTAGTGGCTTGTGGGAATCGCCTGGATGAGACCCTCACTATGCTGAAGTCGGCCCTGCTGTTCAGCCTGAAGAAGATCAAGTTTCATATTTTTGCAGAGGACCCCTTGGCCCCTCAGTTTGAAGAAAGGGTAAGAGATCTTCAGTGTGCAAATTCTAGAAGTATGCACGCAATGATTCTATGAAAAGGCCTTTGACTTTTAGATCTTTGGTGTTTTTTGTAAATGGGGAATGTGTGCCTTTTCTTGGTAATGGATTACCTACCACTCTGACTCACTACTACAGGCAGATATTGCTCTTTTATGTCAAAGCAGGAGCATAATGTTTAACAAAGACGTTGTGCTTCTTCTGTAATAATAGGGTTTCTTGTAAAGTCACCTTTTTGGACTAGCTTTACATAATGTTGATTCCCTTTTAATAAGGTTAGAAATCATTACCTATAGAATTTATTTTAACAGACTTCAAACCTAGCATTAAATAGCTTTCATTCTCCTTTTTCAGTTTACAAGCCTGCCTTCGTGTGTGCTGAATCAATGCCATGTGCTGAGTGTTCACTGTTTTGGGAGAAACTGGGAATCATGGCAGTCTGGGCTTGGATAATATTGCACATATGCTGGCTTTGAACAGGGAGGAGCTTAGAAGCAGCCACAGTGCTAATGGACTGTGCTAATGAAAGCACTTGCCAAGTCCTTGTGGTTCTTGAGCTGGTTCAGGGCCAAATTCTTACATGGATTTTCACAGACGGCTTCACTTCTTATCAGTTTGAACTTAAGCTTTGTTTTTGATTCTTTAGTTAGGCTGCAGTGTCTGTAAAACCTATTAAAATTAAAATAGTTTCAGTAGTTTGAAATACTTTCCAAAGAAGCAGTGATCAGAGATTTTGTGGCCAATATCTGATCACTGATTATGTAAAACTCTGAACAGCTGATACGAATTTTAGATGATTCTGATTTTTCTTTAGGAGTAAGAAACAACTAAATAATTATTTCTGCTTGAAAGAAAAATGTAACTGTCTTTAAAATAAAATAAAAATATATATAATATTCTGTGACAGATCAAATTGGTCAAAAATACAAAACAGAGCAACTTAGCTGCTGTATGTTTAGCCTTCTCTGCTGAAGTCTCACCCTGTTTAAAAGTAGCAGCATGAATAAAAAGCCAACATGGCTCTGTAGAAAATACAGTTTCCTTTTCAGATACCTCTTCCAGCTTTTGAGCCTTCTATGACTTCATTTTTACACCGAGTAATACAGAAAATAGCTAACTGATTCTTCTTCTCTCAGTAACATCTTCAACACTGAGTGTTGATGTCAGCATGAACTACTAGCTTTTATGTATGGTGCGTTCACCGATTGGAAAACAATGTTGGCTTTTCGGTCTGTGATTAAGCATATTTTCGCTGGTCACCAGTAAATTTCCTGGTGCATCTTTACATTCTGCTTACTTTTTTTCTCTATTTGAAGTATGTTTATGTTCTGAGGCTACCGCCCCCTGCTGGCGGTCAGACGCCTCGGAGCTCCTCCGGTACTTGTTCCCCATGAAGCGATCACACAGTCTATCTAAAGACTCTTAAAGGAACGACTCTCAACCAGTTTCTAACTTTTAGCTCTTTTATTCTAAGTTAAGGCAGGGAGATGATTACAGAGATCAGCGCTGAGGCTCCCGTCTCGGACCGTCGCCGTCTGTTAGAGGATGACGAAGAAGCCTCGATAGAAGGTCACATACAGTTTTATATCTGGGCAATCCAATGCAATGGATGTGCTCCTCCCTCAGTGATTATCAGTAGACTATGTGTCCACCATTGTGGGTGTCTATCTGTTAGATGTGTAGTAGCGGGTTTCATCCTAATCTAAACAAACCAGTAATATCAGCTGCTCCACTATCTAACCCAGTGCCCCAGGCTCAGGTCATTTATGACAATCCTTGGGTCCATCTGTCCTTGTACTGTATGTCTATGAGCATTCTTATCCTATAGTAACAGGAAAGGAACATTAGAACTTATACTTTACTTCACTACTGCATAAAAGGGAAAAAAGCTATGAGCCTATTAATAAGGGTTATTATAACAACCCCCCCTAATGAGGTGTCATTTAAAAGTCACCTCACTAATTTAGATCAGTGACCCCCTAGGCATGGGTAGTGGACCCCTGCAACTGGGTACCCCACCCCGAAACAATCATTCAACCCTGTATGTGTGTGTTAAATATATGACCAGAAATCTCCTTCCAGCTGTAACGTGGTTTCCTCCCCCCACTAGAAGGAACGCCATCTCTCTGGTAGACCCCTGGTTGTGTCTAAGCAACAGTTGAAAACCTAGTGGAGACAAGTCTAACCCCATAAACCTGTATGTGCATGGATTTAGAGAAAATAGAGAGAGAACAACAGCTGAAGCACAGCAGAAAAATTCTGTCTAAACCCCATCATTGTGAATCAGTTAATGTAGACCAAAGTGTTGATTGTCTTCGTCCATCTTCTTCCCCCTTAGCGACATCCTAAGCGTCCTCCTTTTGGCAGGTTCAGCTACCTGAAAAGGGGAGTCTTAACATGGAATATAGAATCATATTTCATACCGGCAGATTACGCCCAATTGTAGGTAATTATCAACAGCTATTATTATCATCATTAAAGCAGGCCACATTAGTGGCTTAATCAAATGGATCTTAGCCAAAAATATTTCATCATTATCAAAAACCCAAAGTACCCGGTTAGCACAATTAGAAAACTTTTCACTTTAAAGCAGTCTCCATTTATTACCAAGACATGTCCTAAAAAACAACCTATGGAGAGGTGAAAAACACATAATTAAAAAATAACCTGCGGAGGTCCTATTAATACTTTCATTCATGACATGTGCCCTAACTAATTTCGTTTAATCAATCTGTCATTAACTTTATTCTGATTATCTGTACAGCATTCATACCATTAAATGAAATGTTCTGATTCCTTTATATCAACATTATTCATTAAGTCACAGAAATCACTGTAAAGGATATCAGGTCAGACAACGGGCCCTTTTCCCTTATGGGTTATCCTCTGTCAATCCAGTGAGCCTGATCACGGCCCCCTCTTTCTTACACCATGATCTGAGGGGGCCCGGACCCTTAACCATTGGCATCTGAAAGGCGGTTGCACTCCCAGTCCCCCCGAGTCGATGGTGTTGTAAGTTAGTCCCCTAAGGATGAGAGCCTAAAGGGTGTCATCCTCTTGTATCAGTTTATCTTTGACTATGTGTTGCATCTTATGTGAAAATCACCAGTATGTGTGTGTAAGCGTGTAGCAGTGAGCGGTGCGGCAGATGAGCAACAAGGGCAGATATATTTAATTAAGCAGAAAAGAGATAATTAGAAAAAGGGGCCCAGAATCATATATTCATAACATTCCCCTGTTGAGGTGGAAAAAAACCACCTCACATCAATCAATGAGTTTAGTGCAAAATGGACCTAAACTAGAAAATGGGAGGCACCCCCCCCCCCTTCCCCCCCCCCCCCCCCCCCCCCCCCCCCCCCCCCCTCCCCCCCCCCCCCCCCCCCCCCCCCCCCCCCCCCCCCCCCCCCCCCCCCCCCCCCGCCCCCCCCCCCCCCCCCCCCCTCCCCCACCCCCCCCCCCCCCCCCCCCCCCCCCCACCCACCCCCCCCCCCCCCCCCCCCCCCCCCCCCCCCCGTTCCTTCCGTCCGTCAGCGTAACTCCGGCCCCAAGCGGAGTCCCATTTCTCTGGTAACTACCTGCAGCCCTCAGTGTGTGCACCCCCCTTTGGTTTCCCATAAAACAGACACATGCTGATGTGTGTCTGAAATTTAAATGATTAAAACATCGCAAATAGATAATAATGCCTGTTGAAAATTTTACAAAAAAAAATATAAAAACCCTTAGAAGCACAGCGGAAATGAGGCAGCACAATGTGTTTTTTTTTTTTATGTCAGTATATTGTAGGCCCTGAATCGTAAAACCTGTTCAATTATCCATTGCAGTCGTTTGGTCCTCCTCACTCTTAGCAAAGTATTCATCAGTTTTTCCAGCACTTTGGTTTGGGTTCCATGAGGTCCACATCATGACTTGTGCTTAAATATTCCAGTGGACAACATCAGTGTGCTCTGGCACCACATCCATTTGATATTCTGGTAATCTTAAACCTCTGGTATCACTGGAACCATCGCATGATCAATACAACCTGAGGATGAGAGCTGGAATACACGTTGCACAACAGCAAACACAAACCTGCGATCACCACAAAGTCAATGACGGTGAATATACTCACCAGTAGGTTTCCCCATTTTTCCAGACAACTTTCTCAAACATTTTTTTGTGAATATGTTCATCGATTCTCTGAGTGCGATTTTAATTCAATGGATAATGGATGCGATTCATTTAGGGGCCGTTAGAGATCCATCAGGTGCTGTAATTGTTGGGAATAAAAGAAACAACAAACCTCTCCACAAACCACCACACAACCTTCTTCTTTTGCTAGGATAATATCAAAGCTATTCTATTTTGACAATAAATAATTTCAACATCCTGTTTACACAGCCTTCAGCTGTCTCTCCTGTTTTGCCTTGGTGTCATTTAAAAGATTAGAAATCGGTTCTAACAGGAAGCAGTTGTATTCTAGCAGAAATATCAAAATCAAAAACACATTTTCTGAAAAGTTCCCTCTGGCGAAGTAGGCCAATCGCGGTGTCAGGGCATCCGGGAGGTGAGGGTAACAGGGTACATTTTCCTGCAGTCAATAGGTCGTTCACCCAAAGCAATTATTGTTTGTTGATTATTCCACACAGTTTTTTACTTTAGAAATCCTTCTGGTTTCCAATAGGTCTGTTTTGAAATGCCTTCAAGTCTTTTTAATCACCAAGAATCAATAAGGTGGTCTTAGTGAGGTCCACCTTGAAGGGTGTTGTTTTGTCGGTCAATCCAGTCGGAGAAGTGGTTCATGTTATCATTGTCGGTCAGTGAGGTTTCACAAGTCAGTCAGAACCTTGGTCTTTGGTCTCGGGGTCGTTGGTCATTTTGGTCTGTGCACATAATGTTTCATAGATCCAGCCTTTGATCAGTCAGCAAACCTTCCACACAGTTTGATGTTATTTCTGCAGTAGGTTAAGTTGTTAGTATCTCATGTTGACTGACATATACTGGAGAGGATCTCTGATTAATAAACCTAGTTAGAGCTTCAATCCAGGTTAGTTTTGTGTGCAGACTTTAGCCAATTTTCATTTTGTATACATAGTTCTGTTAGCTCTTCCATACTAACCCATGAGAGCTGGTTTGAAAACACTGTGCAATTAACGTTTTCTCCCATTCATCTTTCAACTTCCCTGATCTTTATTGGAGAAAATGAGTGCCATCATCAGATCTCATCGATTTCAGGGCACCTCCCATGGTTGTGATTTCTTCCTTTCCCTTTTAGAAGGAAACCTTAGTTTGTGTTCTGCTCCCATGTTAGTAAAATTAATCACTATTTTGCTTCCATGGAGAACTAAGACTGGAACGCTAGCCCAGTCCTGCTTTAATGAAACCTTTGATTTAAAACTGATTGCAGAATTCCAGGACAGTTGTTTTTTTTTTTTGTTCTTTTGACACCAAAATATGTTGTGCAAATTTTCAAATTATCCTTCAACTTATGACTTTTGAGAAATGGGACCTGTGCTTTGAACCATGCACAGAGACTTCTGCTGTGTTTTCCACTTACCCCTGTTGAGAGAGAAAGGTTATCATATCTAAGGTTCTACTTCTAGAGAATCACGTAAACTTCTGGTGGACGGTTTGGCGGCGGGCCTTGAGTTTGCCACATACAGGGTAGAGTTACAATCTTTATCAGAGCCTCTCAGCAGAGACAGGCTGCTGATGTGTGCAGAAGTTTTATCTTTGTTTTCAGGCAGCTGCCTGTCTGTGTAAGTTTAATGCTGCAGTCATTTCACGGAGCCTGAGGAGAGTGGGAATTTAAACTTCTCTCAAAGAGGAAAAAATCAAAAATGCACACAAATATGGGTCAAATATGAGAAATTATGCCCTGTAAAAACGATTTTATGCATGTGCTTGTCAACCAGGCCTCAGCCATTATGGCTATGTTAGGTAAAGTGCTCTTGCTGTTCTCTGTTCTTTAACTTTTCAGTTAGGTCTGACCATGCTGAGTAGATAGGTTGTTTCGTGAGTTAACAGAACAGCAGGGGAGGCGCACACTGGAGTTTAAAACTATTTTCTTCGACCTGTTATTTATGATCGCAGTACACCGGCGGCTGTATGACAGAGTGGGAGAAAATGATTTACCTATAAAATCTCCATGAATTCCAAACATTCCCACAACCTGCATGTATTTGCACCAGCTGTTAGAGTCCAATTGTTGTTTTGTGGGTTTCAGCTGGAATTTATGATTCCACTGTTTGCTGTTTTCCAGCAAGTTGCCCCAAATGAGCGCTGGTGGATAAAGGCTATTTACTCTCTTCATACTCACTCAGTTTCTCATGGGGACGCCCCATCGGCTTGCTTTTTTATTAACAACACTCGTTCTCGGCCAACCGGGACGTTCTGACACGCTATGTCCGAGCTCCCAGTCAATTGAAAGCGCTATAATTGGCTTCCAAGACACCAGAACACATTCACTCCACCTGAGGATGGATTCAGCGTGCAGTCCTTGTTATCATCGCTAGGTTTCCAGACTACACATTCACAATCACTGATCTCTTTCACACAGTACAGGAAGTTAGAAAAACATTAATCATCATTTACCAATACTACTGTTTACCGAGGAGCGCCTGTAAAAAAACAGGTGGGTACTTATTTTGTACAAGTCGTACGCAAGTTTCGTGGAGTGTCAAGATCATGAGTCATTCCACCTTTTACCCAAAAAATCATATTCTATGTAACCCGTTAGTGCTAATTTATTGTCTTTTTAACTGCTGCAAAAGTTAGATTTGTTCAAACCTTAATATTCCATAAACATTTTTTTTTTGGAGTTCATCCTAGACAAAGTATTCGCGTATCATTTACCATGAAGGTGTCCAGTGTTTTGGACACCTACTTTTCAAGCACGTTGATAATTGATTATATCTAACCTAAATTAGACCTTTAGGGTCCTTACCTCGTAACCTCTACCCCAATAGTAGATAAAAGTAATTTGCATATTCGTGTACACCCGTAATTATACCATTATTTAGTTATTCATTTCTTGTTAAAGATTTGATCACTATAACCTGTCATTTTTCCCCAATATTATCCCATTTCCATTTATCCATCCTATGATTATTATTTCTTGTTGTTTTCTCGGAAGTCTAAGGTTAGTCAGATAAAAACATTGAGACAAAACATGAAACAGAAATTTAGGAACAAACAATTAAGACACCACAAAAGACATGCGGCTTCGCTCCATCTAAGGAAGTTTGCTGCCCAAATATTTATTATCAAATTAATTCAACCAGAAAACCCTATGCAGAATGGCAGGTTCATACTTTGGTTCTGTTGTCATCCCAAGAGAATTTAGATCCCCCCCCCCCCCATTCCACCTCAAGCAGAATCATACAGAAATTTAAGTTTTCACCCTCTTGATACTAAAACCCAGAAATTGTTCCAACTTGCGAGCATCTGAACACATATAGTGAACACCGACCTTAGAGAAAAAAACAAATGAAAAACCAACCTGGTGAACTCTAAAACGTTCATTAGTTTTCCGAACACAACTATGAATCAAACCCAAAAACAAATAATGAGCTCACAGAAACTAAAACATACCATTTGATCTGAACCTTTCACTCAGTGGCCACATCATTCATCATTTCATACCTGGGGCCTTCATTCATCCTGTCACAACTCTTCTCAACCACACGTTTTAACCTAAACACAATCTTTGGATTCTATTGTTCCTGAACCCCAAGATCTCATTACTAAGAAAAATAATGCGTCAATGGGGACACATTTGTCAGGCTGGTCCCAGCCCCTTTCAGGCCTTCCTTCACCAAGGCAGGAACAAATAAACGGTTAGGGTTATCACTCACATCATCAGGCAATATAGTGGGACGACTCTTCATCAATATTTTCAGAGAAATTATGAGTATTGTGACCGCAAGGTATGAAAATGATCATACAGTCATCCAGTACAAACAAAATTAAACAAGAACAAGAACTCACAATCTTGGGTAGTGAAATCAGCATCTTCTTCTGCACCTTCTCCATTGCAACCAACACATAATCATATGGAACAGATATTTTCATTATAACTATATACACAAAGAAGCAAAATAAACATTTATTTCAGTCTTGCTGTGTACCAGACTTCTTAAGGAGTAAAAAGAGATAAAAGCAATAGATTAGTATAAACCAGAATCATTTTGTTCAGAAAAAAAAAAGATACCCTACCTTTTAGCCCCTGGGGGTTTGACAAAAAAAAAACTATGGAATTTGGTTCTTGTCACTCTTTTTGCAGATCGTGTAGTGAAAGTTAAAAAAATTTGTACTTCTCCCACCACAAAAACCTATTTATGCAAAAAAGGGTATGAAATTTTCCCGCCAGGGTTTTTATTTTTTTAACCCCATCAATTAAATAAAACTGTATCTTTGACAACTCCCACCTTTGGGTAAAAAAACAATTTTTAAATTTAGGACTTAATTTTAATCTTGTCAGAAGGCAGGTAATTTATTCTTTTCAAATTATTTTTAATAGCTTTTTTTTCCTCCTGCTTAAGTCTTAATTTTTGAAAGTTTAATAACTGCTTTTATTTGTTTTAAAGTTTAAAAATCATTTTTTGGAGTCGGAAAAAAATCAATGGCGAGCAAAATCCTAAAAATTTATGTATTGCCTTAAAAAAATTTTTACATTTTGGCTGTAGAACTTTTTTACTTCCCCGTCGTAAAAAAGTTTTTTCCCCAACTGGTGCTGCCAATCAGAAAAAGCAGAGTTATTTATGGGGCCCTGCCACGAAACTAATCTTCATCCCCTCAAACTTTGAAATACTCCATATAAGAAATAATCCCAAATTTAAATACAATATGGCCTGCGAAAATTTTTGATCAGAAACTTTTCGTGTTTACACAAAAATTGGGGAAAAAAAAATAAGTTTTTTCATTTCAGTTTAAAAGCTTCATCCTTTGGGGAAATTTGCTCACTACTGAGGTGATCATTGCTTTATTCAATTTATAAGTTGCCTTTACTTACTTTTTTAAAAACATCTTTTTTTTGCTGTCAGTGAGAAAAAGTTCATTTATTTGGACTTAAACCCCCGAATATCCCCTGAACTCGCTTTTGTATTTGGTTTTTCTTATGTGTCATTTTAAAGGTTATTCCTAACAGCAGACAGAGCTCTTTAGCACCACCTGAAGGTAAAAGTCTAAACAGTTTATGTGCAGGGTGTGAGGGGTCTGAACATACAGAGCTAGAAGCAAACAAAGTCATACCAGAAAACATTAGAACCCTAAGAATAAAACCATCAGAACCATCTAAATAAATCTAGAATAAATTAATGACAACTTTATTAAAGTGTTGCTTGGGTTTATTTAAACATCTGCAAATAAGGGTCAAGTTTCTTTGGTTAACAGAACATGGAAACCCTGACTAAAGTCCTTATTTATTACGTGTCTGCCTGTCTGCCGTGCAGCTGGAACTCCCTAGTTAGTCATCTGGACTGGATCTGTTCCTGTCCTACCAAAGAAAAATATAGAACGGACTCAGTAGAATCAGGACAGAACGTACCAGCATGGTTAGTCTGGGGTGGAAGTGGAAGAAGTGCCTCAAACCACATTGTTGGTTCCTTTCCTGGACGGATCTTCAGAGCTGACCTCAGATCACAGTGAACATTCAGTACTGGTCCTCAGGTATCTGTCTGACTGCAGGTCCAACAGGAAAAATTTCTTAACAATTCACCACCATCTTCTATCTCGCCACAGCTCTCATTCTTCCGGAGTAAGTAAACTTTAATTCCTTACTGTTAAGTTTGGTAGGTCGGACGAGGGAGAAGCTCAAACAGACAAAGAACTCTTAACAGCGTTTATTCATCACTCACTGAGCAGTACAGTAACATCAGTTATTACATTCCTTCATCTTCTCTCTTCTTCTCTCTACTCTCTACTCTCTCCTTGTACACCACCTAGTGGTAGACACAACATTCCCCCCTTACTTGAAAAGACTGCATGTACCCATTTAACATATGACTAAACGTCAACCTCATTCAACGGTTTGAATGTCACACAGATCACCTTAGCTGTAATCAAAGTAGGAGGTTGCTTAAGTACACAAAACCAAACAAATATATTCAGCAACCCTGTACTTTTAAACTCTAACACTTGAAGTTACTATGGAACAGAATTGCCAAATGAAGCTATTGTACAAATAAAATCCAGGTATTTGTAACCAATTTGTACCATTAGAATTAATTCACCTGAACCTTAACATGTGACACACAATCATTTATGTATTTATATATTAATATTTCTTTTAACCTGGTTGAAAGTCCTTGAACCACTCAGGTCGAGCAGCAGCTCTAACACTTTTCCTTTGAGCCACAGGATCATGCTTTTCAGGTTTTGTCGTTTTACATGGGATACCTGCAGAATAACGTAGAAGTCTGGCAGCATTCCACCTTTTATTGTCACTGAGTACATAAGTACTCCCTCCAATCTGCTTTTCAACAGACAGTGGTGGAGTAAATCTTGATGAGCCGTTGCAAACATGATCAGGTCTTTTTACCCTCACCATATCTCCAGGTTTGAATGTTGGTGTCTTTGATCCACGGCGTTTGTCAGTATACTGTTTAGACTTCTCTTGTTTCTGTTTAACTGTTTCTTGCACTGTAGTGCATTTTCTGCTTTTCTCCGGACTTGGAAAGATGTTCACTTTTGTTTTCATCCTCCTGTTGTGCAGTAGTTCTGATGGAGAAACCCCAGTTGTGTTATGAGGCGTTGCTCTGTAATTTTGTAGGAAATCAGTCACTGTAGTTTTCCAGTCTTTCTGCATGTGTTCAGCAGTTAGGATTGTCTCCTTCAGAACTCTATTCTATGTGGACGGTACACACTTGTACGCAGATGAGATATTCCCCTTTCTCTGAGAAAATCTGCAAAAGAGCTGGAAAGAAACTGCGGCCCATTATCAGTGACTATGTAGTCAGGGTTCCCCTCTTTGCTGAAAATAGAGCGCAGAAATGTGATAACATCTGTAGTTACAGTGTGAGAAAATGCCACCTCTGGCCATTCACTGTAACAGTCCACTAACGTTATAGCGAATCTGCATGACGAAGCAGCATTTCCAAAGTGACCCACAATATCCAGAGCCACTTTCTGCCACGGTCTGTTCGGCAGTGCAATGGGTTGGAGAGGAGCAGGAGTAATTTGAGCAGATTTTTCGTTCATTTGTCAGGTAGTACATGAAGAAATAACAGACTGGACCATTTTGTCCGTCTGAGGCCACCAGTAGAGGTCACGAAGTCTCTGTTTTGTGCGAACAACACCTTGTGTTTCATGTGCCAGATGAATGACAGTAGCACGTAAAGCAACAGGAACGATGTATCGATGTTCACCTCTCATGACCAGATCCTGAGATGCAGAAAGTTAATTCCTGAGGTAGAAGTATGGTATTAAGACAGGGTCCAACTCCTTCTTGCTCTTTGGCCAGCCCTTCTCTATCTGTCCACGGAGGAGTGTGAGTTCATGGCATTGAATCGTAGCTAATTGTCCGTTTCAGTGCTTTTATTAGATCCATTCCGAGTAATGCAGATCCTCCTTGAACCACATACAAAGAAGCAGGAGCAGTGTTGTTGTCAAGGGTAACTGTGGCTTCCAAACATCCTATTACAGGAATGTCCTATTTCAAGTAAGTGACTAATTTCACATGAGGTGCAGTTAGACGACTCTCAGGAAAATGTCTGTTGTACAGAGTCTCTGGTATGATAGAAACTGATGATCCTGTATCAATCAGTAGTTCACAGTCAGTAGACTCCCCACACGCAGCTTTAATGTTCACTTTGCAAAGCAGTTTATCAGTAATGTTCACGTCCTTTGCGGTCATCATGAGCACAACCACTTCAGGCATTACCTCTGTAACTTGTTAAGCTGAGCGGAAAACTTTAGAAAAATGTCCAGTCTTACCACAGCTGTTGCATTTTGCTGCAGCTGCAGGGCAGTCTTGTGCATTCGCCAGGTGATTTGTCGATCCACAGAGATAACAGGCTCGCGCTGTCTGCTGCGCTGTGCACGTGTGGCTATTTTTAGAAACGGCTTGCTGGTTTCTATACTTGCCTTGAGTGTGTCCGTGCTGGGCAACCATGTTAACAGCTGTAGCTCCACTGAGAAGTTTGGACGACTGAATAGCATGTTCCACTTGACACGCCAGCGTGATAGCGGTGTCCAGCGTAAGCGAACTTTCCAATAAATGTCTATTTCTCACCTCCGGTGCATAAGCCTTCTCAATAAGCTGATCCCGTAGCATCTCATCTTCCATTGTTCCATAAGCACATGTGATAGCCAACTCACGTAAAGCAGGCATGTATTGAGGCACAGTCTCATCCGCCATTTGCATTCTCTGTCGGAATTGGTGTCTTGCCACAACAACGTTCACCTTCGGAGCAAAATGTAGTTCCAACGCCGTCATCGCCTCATTATATGAAGTGCCGACGTTAGACAAGGTGTAAAATAACCGTTGTCCCTCGAAGCCTAGTGCATGAATTAGTAGAGCATGGCGTCTAGCATCGGACCAAGAATTTCCAGTAGCATGAATAGCCATTAAGTAGTTTCTCGAACATCTTTCTCCACGTGGAAAACGGAACCGTAGGTTCTTCACTGCAGGGCAGGAACGGTGCAGGCATGGGTACAGATGTCATCGTCGCTAATTGTTAGGTTTGGTAGGTAGGACGAGGTAGAAGCTCAAGCAGACAAAGAACTCTTAATAAACAGCGTTTATTCATCACTCACTGAGCAGTACAGTAACATCAGTTATTACATTCCTCCATCTTCTCTCTTCTTCTCTCTACTCTCTACTCTCCCCTTGTACACCACCTAGTGGTAGACACAACACTTACGTTTTAGCATTTCTTTCAGCGCACTGTTTTTAACCAGGTTTCTGTTTTGAACAGTCGTCTAACATTTTCAGTTCCATATTTCAAACTACTTGTCGTCATCTTCCGCTTTATCCGGGACTGAGTCGCAGGGGCAGCACACTCAGCGGAGAAACCCAGACCTCCCTCACCCCAGACACCTCCTCCAGCTCCTCCGGGGGAAGCCCAAGGTGTTCCCAGGCCAGCCGAAGGACATGAAGAGAGGAGGTGAAAGAGTCCCTCCAGCGTGTCCTGGGCCATCCCCTGGGCCTTCGCCCGGTGGGACGTGCCTGGAACATCTCCCAAGGGTGGCGTCCAGGAGGCATCTGATATAGATTCCCGAGCCACCTCAACTTGCTTCTCTCGATGTGGAGGAGCAGCGGCTCTACTCCGAGCCGCTTCCGGATGGCCGAGCTCCTCACCCTATGTCTAAGAGAGTACCCGGCCACCGTATGGAGGAAGCTTTTTTCAGCCGCTTATATCCGGGATCTCGTTCTTTCGGTCATGACCCAAAGTTCATGGCCATAGGTGAGGCTAGAGGGGGCCAGCAGGACCACGTCATCTGCAAAAAGGAAAGACGAAATCCCCTGGCCCCCAAACCAGACCCCCTCCAGCTCCCAGGCACGGGAGACTTTACAGCTGCAGCTACGGGCAGCAGCATCGACAGTAGATGCAGAGAACATGGTCCACTCGGACTCTATATCTCCAACATCCCCCTGGAATCTGGTCAAAGCTCTCCCGGAGGTGGGTGTTGAATACATCCCTGGCCGAGGGCTCTGCCAGACGTTTCCAGCAGACCCTCACTAAGCGTTTGGGCCTGCCAAGTCTGTCCGGCTTTCTCCTCTTCCAGCAGATCCAACTCACCACCGGGTGGTGATTAGTGGACAGCTCAGCCCCTCTCTTCACCCGAGTGTCCAAAACATGTGGATGAAGGTCTGACGACACGACAACAAAGTCGATCATTGACCTTCTGCCTAGGGTGTCCTGGTGCCAAGTGCACTGATGAACACCCTTATGCTTGAACATGGTGTTAAATATGGACAATTCGTGACTAGTACAGAAGTGCAATAATGAAACACCACTCAGATTCAGATTGGGGAGGCCATTCCTCCCGATCACGCCTCTCCAGGTGTCACTGTCATTTCCCACGTGGGCGTTGAAGTCCCCCAGCAGAATAATGGAGTCCCCGTGAGGGGCACTATCCAGCACCACCGACAGGGATGCTAAGAAGGCCGGGTACACTGCACTACTGCTCGGCCCGCAGGCCAAAACGACAGTCAGAGACCTGTCCCCAACCCGAAGGCGCAGGAATGCGACCCTCTCATCTACTGGGGTAAACCCCGACACGAGACGGCTGAGCTGGGGGGCAACAAGGAAACCCACCCCAGCCCGCCGCCTTATTTCAAACTATATTTATGTTGAATTTTTATGGGAACTAGCTACTGTTAAGTTAAAAAGATGTTATTAGTGCAGGAGCCATACTTTGCTTGTCTTTTCTTTTTTGTGGTTGTCTTTTTTTCTGTGCTGCTGTGCGTGGTAACGTCTGATTGTGGGCGGCACTGTTGGTGGGTATGGCAGTATTCGTTTGAGTGCGTGTGAGATGGTACTGGTAATCCTCTTGTCGGGGGGGGTTTGGCTGAGCAGCTTTTTGTTGACCGTACAATCCAATGCTGACTGACGTACCGTTGCATGGCAGATGAAACGCAGCATGTACGTAAGCGTCTGTCATTTCTTAAGCCTGTTAAATGGAAAAATAAATAATACACAGTAAGTAATGTTGCATCTTCAGTACACAAGTACAAGTTTTAATGCGCCGCAATATTTTGTCAACAGAAATTTTGTGTTGTTGAAGTGCGGATTCTAACATATTGTTGAGACAACTGTGGATGTTTGAAATTGCTTTGAAAGTGGTTATTGGTAGATGTGAATATGCAGTGGATTGGTGTGAAAGCCCATTCATTTATAAATATGCTGCAGAGATTGTTTGACAACCACAGCTGCCTTCTTACAATCACCTAATGTGAACTTACCACTGGGTTCAGCGGTAAGTTCACATAAGGTGATTGCACTGTTTTGTTTGTTTTGGCACATTTGATCAGTCTTTTTGTTCATGTGTCAAGCGGTTGAAGCAGTTGAAGCATTGCGCTTGAGAGTACCGTCGTAGTTCTGGTTCTAAGACGGCCTGTCTGGTTCGAGACTATTGGTATGGAGGTACATAAATACCTGCTGCCAGTGTGCACAGAAGACTAGGATTGAGTTTAGCTTACCCTCGGTGGATAGTTTAGGGGGAAATAAAGTCAAAGTATTGTATGGTGTAAATATAAGGCACTGTTTTTAGTGTTAAAGATCAGAGATTTTGCTCCTGTTACTGGGGCTAACAAGATGTTTTACAGCGATCAGTAACTCACTTGCAGTTTGATCCAGCTACACCTGCAGTTACAAATAATTCTGACCAGCGTTTATTTGCAGTTTTAGAAAAGCAAAATCAAATTACATTCTTATTGGTTGAAAACAGTCACTTACCTACACAGTGTTACCTAAATGTGATCTGCAGGTTTTCTTTTAAAATGATATTTTTTCAGCAATAGAGGCCTTTATTTTTCATTTTTTGACAGTAAGCAGACAGGAAAGAGGGGGAGACATTGGGCAAAGGTCACCGGGTCTGGGACTCGAACCTGGGACAGCCGCATCAAGGACTGTAGCCGCTATATATGGTCACACGCTTAACCCCTATGCTACCAGCACCATGCCTGATTTGCAGGTTTTCAACAGAAATACACAGCAGTATCAAACTTTCATAAAAGGGGTTGAACATAACATTGAGGGGAGAACATAAAGTAACAAGGACTATTTGTATTTTCTTGAGCAATTTGCAAGAGGTCAACCTAGAGATTTGGTCCGAAGTTGTCTACATTTGCCTTCTTCAAACGGATATATAAAAGCAAAGTCATTGCTACAAGAGCACTTTGGTGATCTATATAAGGCAGCTTCTGCCTATATGGATCTGGTGTTCTTGTTGCCGATGGTTAATGCCCGAGGACAACAAGACTTTACAGGATTTTAGTCTATTGTTGGGAATATGTTGCAGTTCTATGGGAGACAGTGTAAGTGACCTGAACGTGCCTACAAATATGTAAACCACTGTAAAGAAACGTCCTTATAAACTGAGGGATCGGTGGAGAAGTTTGGTTTGTGAGATTTAGGAGAGGGATGGTCGTAGAGCCACATTTTCTAACATTGTTGAGATGTTGAGAGCTAAGTCAAGATAGCAAATGATCCTCTTTTAAGAAATATACAAGGTGCACCTGTCATTGGAAGGAAAGAAACCAAGATGAATTAGTCTCAAACTGCTACAAAGGCTGGAGGTAGTACTTTTGCCACTACTATAGCATCTGAATGTTTTCTTCTGGATAGGACACAAAATGAAAAGTTGTCTTTTTTGAGACAGACCAAAATGTGCTTTGGAATGTCTGTGCATTGGGCACACAAGCAATGATTGCAGAAAACGTCTGACGTGTAGAATATGCATTTTTAGATCCAGGAAGCACTGCTTCATTTTGCAAAAAGCGATTAATGAATTGGCTCAATGTTACAGGAAGCAAGATGGGGATTTTCCTCAGAACTATGGGACAGGAGAAAGTGGTGGCCTGTAATATGCAGTCATATTTGGAAGTTGCTGGGCTGGATTCTGACAGCTTTTGCAGCTTGCCTGAGATTTTCACACAAAGAATTATGCCTGTTCATCAAGGTAACATTTCTCATACAAGAGAACTTCAAAGATGGCCACACAGACATATAAAAATACCAGATTGATGCAGATGTTGACATTTTGATTGGCACCAATATATGTCAAGCTTTAGAGTCGTGGCAGGTGATACGTGCGGTGGATGGGGGCCCTTATGCAATTAAGACCTGCTGATGGTGGAGGGCCCAGTGGCGCTGACTGTATGGCAGTCTCACTTCGTTCAGTTTCCCCCTGGGCAGCTATTGCTACAATCAATACCACTGTCAGCATGTGAACAGGTGGATAACTGATTGTAGTGTAAAGCACTTTGGGGTCCTCAGACTTGATAAAGCGCTGTACAAGTTCAGGCCATTTACAATTTAAAGGTCATGCTATTTTTTATAGTTAGTAGTTAGTAAGTTTCAGCATGCTAATTACTTTTTGATCATATTTTTTAAGTCATGAAAAAATTTAATAGTGGCCTCTCAGTAACTGCTCTTAGTGAGGAGAGGTATTTATTGCTTTCAACAGAAGAATAATGGACAGAGCTCTTGGGCTTTGCAGTGACACTTGGAGTTTTTCTGTTTATTGCCAGACTTCCTCCTCCAGCCTACATAGGCATAGGGTTACACATTGTAGGAATCTGCTGCTGACCTTCTGAACTGCAGTATTTTCTTCTTACAGGCATCTGCTACTTAGTTTGTGTATATGACCCAAGTGTATAAGGATGAATAGACAGGTGGGTAGTTGTAGAAATTCTTCTGTAGTCAGAGTAACAGGAAAAAGCATCACTGTGCAGCAGATAGGGGTTGTTGCTGGGGCAACTGGGGCTGGACCTGACCATCTGAAGAAGAGCGATGACGGCTCGTGTCAAGAGTGCAGGCCCAGATGCTAGACACCAACAATGGGTGGGAGAACTCCTAACCCTGGCTACAACCTCACTTTAGTCATCAGAGAGACACATTTTCTATATAAGTTCTATGTACAGTTACGTCAGGATCCTTCTTCATTCAGAAGAAGGCGGAGCAAAAAAGATAATTTGTATGCATACATCTGACGTTATTCTACTCTTTTCTGACTTATTCAATATAGTTTGCGTTTAACTTGTGGAGGGGATCTATCCACCGACAACAAAAAGACAGTATAAATCCTCAAAAAAATAAAAGATCAGGGCCCGTTTTCCCAAAGAACCCTAAGACTAAAAGTAGCTCCTAATGACGTCATTCTAAGAAAAATCGTAGAATTTACAGAGTTCTAAGATTTTTCTTAGAGTTTTTCCTCGGTGAGATAAAAGTTATTCAGGAAGCATCTGAGGCCTTTAGAGAGCTCCTAACGTGAGGAGATGTTAAGAGCAGTGAGGAGGACTTTTAGTGAGCCTAAGAGTGTCTGAAGCAGAGAAGATGGAGGAAAGACAGAGAGAAAGGAGAGACATTCTCCTACAATGAACAACAGTGTACCATTGAAAGACCTAATAAAAAACTGGATAAAGTTGAGAGTCATTTATCTGAGTTGAAAAATGAAGTCACCACTAACTCTGATGCAATTACAGCCATGGAGGCCGACTTGTCCAGCATGAAGAAGGAACTCATCCTGCTCAAAGCTCAGTGCAAGGATTTGGAGGCTAGATCACACCGCCGTAACCTTCGCATCACTGGGGTAAAGGAGGGGCGAGTGCATGGAAAGCATACATGGCTGGAATGCCGAAGGACGTGCTTGGACTGGACAAGCTGCCAACTCTGGACATGGTGCACTGGACCATGGTGTGTAGAGTTGGAGGGTGGACAGGCCAGAGGCTATCAGGTTGGATCACAGATAGGGTTGGGTACCGAACTTCGGTTCTTTTATGGTACCAACCAAAATGCTTTGGTTTTACAGAGTATCAAACCATGCCTTGTCTTTCGGTGCCAAGTTTCGGTGATTGGCTATAACGTTAAACATGACACCCAGGAAAAATACTTACGTGGTTACGCCTACAGACGGTGTTCACGTGTATCTGTGCTGTGAACTGGTTGCGAGCGTCGTCGAACCGCTTAAAAAGGCCACCGAGGTCAAAAGTGTGGCTTCACTTTAGAAAGATTGATGCCAATAGTGCGCAATGCAATATATGCAAAAAAGACATTGTTGCTAAGGCTGGCAACACGACTAATTTGATGAAGCACCTAACCATGCACGGGATCAATTTAAGAGCGGAAAGTTGCTCAGTGTTTGACTGCAAGAAGAGCGGACCGCAGCCAGCACAGCCATCCTCCTTGCAGCAGCCCGTGGGCAGTACAAAACTGGAGCGGCATGATTCAAAATCTCCACCACTGGACTCCGCCTCATCAGAGAGTATCGTGGACAGCACTGTGTCTGGGATTTCAACAGCCAAGTTTACATTTGTTAACGTCACTGCAACTTGATACTTAGTTAGGGTGTAGCTTTATTTTATTGCTATGTCGCTACATAAATCAAAAGTTAACTAAAGATTGACATTAACAGATAAAATTGTAAAAATATCTCATCCATTGGGTCAGCTGGTTAAACAGCTCACCTAATCTTCACTGGTATTTTTATGTTCTCCTCACAGTTTTAGACACTGACTTGTCACTTGTTTGTAACTGTTCTATTGCACTGAAAATAATTTTTTTTATGTAAAAAAAAGTGCTTGGGATGGAAAAATCTGAGTAAAAATAAAACTCAAGATTTGTACTTTATTATGTAATGTTTTGAATAAGGACCAGTCTAGACTTCACAAAAATGGCTGGTATGTCATCACACAAGGTAAATTATACAATAGGCCAGTTGTTCTTGCTAATATGTATGCCCCTAATTGGGATAATGTGGATTTCTTTAACAAAATTCTTTCCCTTTTGCCAGATCTTGAGTCAGATGATTTAGTATTGGCTTGAGACCTGAATTGCTGGGTTGCAGTCGTGTGACCCGGACGACCTGCTCACCCTCCACCTGTAACTTTTAAAGTCTCAAGAAACTTCTCCAGGTATTCTGTATTACTGAGAACTGTTGTGTGAGAATCCAACTTCCTTGTGCTAACCTGACTCTTCACCAGAGAGCTCACCACTTAAATTGGATTAAAGCCCTGACTCAGCAGCAACTATCAGTCCTCCCAGGCTCTGCATCATTCTCCCTCAGCCCACCATGATTTCCTTCATCTGTAAGCAAGAACCTATTCTCAATTCCCAGAAATTCAACTTCAAACATCAAAGTAACTTACCTGATCTTCCTCCCCATACAATTTGTGTATCCAGTCCTGGTTCCAGCTCCATATCCACTTCCTGTCAAAATAAACTTAAACTTTTCTCTTGCCTCCTGTCATTCTCCATGTGGGTCAAATCGTTAAAGAAAACCATGACACATAGTCTTAATAAAACAGCCTTGTCATATAATCTGGAGGATTTACCCGGCATCGAGGCGATAACAATCAGAACTGTCTGGCTTTGCAGACCTCATATTATACGGCGAGCCAGATAAAAGCTTTCAAAAGCCTCGAAGCCTACAATCAGCTTTTAAATGGCTGTCACCTTGTTTCTGCCTGGGGTTGTAGTGAGTTGTGCTAGTTTAAGTAATTAAGTAATTAAGATAACAAAGCTAACTCTAAGCACAAGTTAACCATTGTTATTTCTCTGTACTTGGATCTACTTGTAAAACATTTCTTTAGCAATTCGTGCTAGAGTTGAATGTATATGTTGACGTTACTGCATTTCTCCAATATAGGTAAACCATTCTTGAGATCTACAGATCTCAAGCATATGTATGCTTGTCTTTCTAACTGTCCAATAAAATATCTGAAAACACTATTTAAAAAAAAACAGTGCCATCCTTACCTGTTTGAGGTCACTGCAAACTCTTGCATTCTCTTTTTCCGCACCTCCTGTTTTTAGCTGTAGATTATTGATCCACTTTTGTCTTTCTGTAAGTTTTTTTTTAAATTAACTTCCGTGGGACACACTACTTTCAGAACATGAAAAAACGTTTATCTTCCTCCTGATTAGAGCGGTTGTAGATCATTCACATTCAATTTCACTTTCAGATGGCCTATACAAAGAAAGGATCTTACTTTGACAGAATTTGATGCTATCATTAATGTGAGAGCCATTGACACTTATTTGAGGTCGCGTCTCACCCATTATGAAAATGGGGATTGAGCAGAATGCTATCCAACCAACTTAAGCAGTCGAGTGCTGTAAGCTTTATTAAGGCAATAAGGATGAGCATGGAAATGTAAGTACTATACAAAACAACATTAATTCTCATTTTATGAACAATTGCATAAGTAAGGTGGTGGTTGATTCAGATAAATCAATATTGGAGAATATCTTATTAGAAGTGAATGAGGCTATCAAAAAATGAAATCTGTTTCTTCCAGATGTTTGCAGCTAAATTAGCCCTTTTACTACTAAAAGTATTTGGGGAGATACAGGAGAAAAAGGCCCTACCTCCAATTATGACACAAGCAGCTATTTCACTACTGCTCAAAAAATCAAAAGATAGATCCCTTGTTGTGCGAGTCATACCATCCAGTTAGCTTGCTGCATGTGACTATAAGATGCTTCCCAAACTTATCCACCCGGACCAGACAGGCTTTGTTAGACAGGCATGCAAATATTCAGCAATTTGCGATGTGTTCTTAATATGGCCTATCAACGCGATGATGTAGAAACCGAGGTGATAATTTCTCTTGACGCACAAAAGGCTTTTGACAGAATTGAATATAATATCCTATTCTCAACACTCCACAAGTTTGGATTCGGCCTGGTTTTCTGTTCTTGGATTATCACCATATATAGTATAGTATAGTATGAACGAATAAGGTCCTGTCTAGCTTCTTTGCGTCTTCACATGGTACATAACAGGGTTGCCCCCTGAGCCCCCTATTATTTGATATACCCATCGAACCTTTGCCAATCATGATCAGGGATTCATCTCATGTAGCTGGTGTAAAAGGAGGCAGATAAGCGCACAAATTATCCCTTTATGCCGATGACTTCCTCCTTTTTCTTTCAAAACCAAGTACCACAATACCAATTGCTCTAAACCTCATTAAAAAGTTTGGGCAAGTTTCTGGGTACAAATTAAATTTGACCAAAAGCGTCTCATTCCCAATCAATGACAAGGCTAGACAAATTACTTTTAATAATTTTCCCTTCACTGTCAATGAAGTCAGTTTTGATTATTTGGGTGTTTGTGTAATGTATGATTACAACTGCTTGTTTAATAAAAATTTTGCCAAAGCATTGAACAATCCAAATATGGAGCAGTGGTCAAAATTTCCTCTGTCTCTCGTAGGAAGAATCAACTCAGTCAAGATGACAATTATGCTTAGGTTCATGTACCTGTTTCAAACCATTCTGGTTTTTATTCCTACAATGTTTTTTAAAGAATGAAACAAGTATGTTTCTGTGTTCATTTGGAATAAAAACATCCCTAGGATTAGGAAACAATTCTTAGAGACAGAGAGAGGATGGTGGGGTTTCCCTTTCTAACTTCCTTTACTATTAGTGGGCAACCAATGTCCATAAGTTGGTGTATTGGTTTAGAGACCTGTCTGACCCTGAATGTCCTGTTTGGGCCCACCTGGAACAACATTCCAGCAATCCAGTCTCGCTTAGTTTCTTAATGTGTGCCCCTTTACCATTGAGAAAATGTCATTGGACAAACAATGCAGTTATTCAAGACTCCCTGAGGATATATTTCCAATTTAGGACTCACTTTAAATGTAGGCAGGCACAATTTGCATCCCCTATACAATCCAATGTCCATTTCAGCCCATCTGAAATGGACATTGGATTGGGGAATACTGTGTGTAAGGCACCTTTTCAAAAAAGGCCAAATTGTTTCCTTTCAGGAGCTGAAAATGGACTTTGGGATCCTACAGGCTGACTTTTTCAGATATCTACAAGTAGTTACCTATGTAAAAACACATTTGTCTCTAATATCGCCTCACAAAAAATGGCTTGATGAATGTCTGGACATGAATCCAACTGAAGGGGTTAGTGTCAGTTATGTATGGCAGGATTCAGAGGGCAGTGTCCCCATTGCTTAGCCATTGAAAATCCCTATGGGAAGAAGAAATGGGGGAACTCTTTACAAATGGATCTTGGCAGGCTCCAGTTACAAGAATTCATTCTTCGTCAATCTGTATTAAACATGGCCTAATGAAGTTTAGGGTGCTGCACAGATTGCACTTATCTCCAAGTAGAATATCAAAAACTGTACCCTGGTGCGGACACAGCCCTGTTAACCTCAGTCATATGTTTTGGCTCTGCCCCAGACTTCAGACCTTTTTGGAGGCAGTTTTTAAGACAATATAATTTATGTGTAAGAGGAGCATTACCTCGGGTGCAATAACTGCCTTACTTGGGGTAGTCTCTATGGGCATACCTATAACAACAAATCAGGGCAATGCAATAGCATTCATTACATTACTTGCAACACATTCAATACTGCTTTATTGGAAAAAAGCTTCCCCTCCATCTCACAAGCGGTGGGCAGAAGATGTTATGTCCCACCTGAAGCTTGAACAGTTGAAACATGCTGTCAATAGATCTATTCTGAAATACAGTTGTCAGGGAGTGGGTTTGGGTCGGACGAAGTTGCAGGGAGATACTCGGGAGCTATGAGGTAAGGCAGGGGTCGGGAACGTATGGCTCGCGAGCCAGGTGTGGCTCTTTTGAGAATTTCATCTGGCTCGCAGAAAAAACATAATATATTCTTACTTTTTAATCCATCCATCGATTTTCCACTGCTCATGTCCTGTTCAGGGCTGCAGTTGGCTGCAGGAGCAATTGTCCATTATAATTGGATGATAATAGCCTACGTTGGACATTGCTGGGTGAAAAAAAAAAACAGGTAAACGTCCCCTTTTGAATCAGTCTGCTCAGTCATTAGCCCAAAGCTAACCCTTCGGCGAAGAAGATGGCGAAAAGAAAAAAAGACGAGGAGTATCGTACATATCAGGACGAATGGACCCCAAATTCACCTTTGTGGAGAGAGCAGGTTCTGCGGTGTGTTTTTTTGCAATGAAAAATTTACATCGATGAAAACGGTCGAAATGTAAAGCGGCACTTCGACACAAACCCATGCTACCTTTGCATCAAAAAACCCTGCGGGAAAGCAGGAAGAAAGCGTGCCAAGAGCTACTGAGCAGGGTGCAAGCTAGCCAGCAGCAACTCCACCTGTGGACCCGGCAAGGTGACTATAATTCCGCTAGCTTTGCTGGGATCTTTAGCAATAGTGAGGAACGGAAAACCATTCACAGAAGGCGAGTATGCTAAAACGTTCATGCTGGATGTAGCCATTGAACTTTTTGATGATCTTCCGAACAAAGACAAGATAATCAAACGGATACAAGACATGCCTCTTTCGGCAAGAACTGTGCATGATCGTACCATCATGATGGCAAACCAAGTGGAGGAAATGCAAGTGAAGGACATATATGCAGCACCGTTCTTTTCTCTGGCTTTTGATGAGTCAACAGACGTAAGCCATTTGTTCAGTGTGATTGCAAGATATGCTGCTGGTGACAAACTGTGCGAAGAAAGTCTTGCTGTTCTGCCAATAAAAGGGTCAACAAGAGGTGAGGATTTATTCAAGTCTTTCATGGAGTTTGCTCAAGACAAAAATCCTATACCTATACCATACCTATGGATAAACTTTTCTCAGTGTGTACTGATGGTGCTCAGTGTATGGTGGGGAAAAACAAAGGATTTGTGGCACTTCTCTGTGAACATGAAAATGGACCCATTCTAAGTTTCCTCTGCATTCTACACCAGGAGGCACTTTGTGTTCAGATGTGTGACAGGCAGCTTGGCAAAGGGATGTCGCTGGTCATTCGTGTGATCAACTTTATTGTTGCCCGAGCCTTAAGTGATCGCCAGTTTTGCTGGATGAAGTTGCAAGTAACTATCACGGTCTACTTTTGCACAGCAATGTGCGTTGGTTGTCAAGAGAGAAGGTGCTTAGCCGTTTTGCGGCTTGCCTGAACGAAATCCGGACTTTCCTTGAGATGAAAGGCATCGAGCATCCTGAGCTAGCCGAAACTGAGTGGCTCCTCAAGTTTTACTATCTCGTGGATATGACTGAACATCTGAATCACCTCAACGTAAAATGCAAGGTATTGGAAATACAGTGTTATCCCTTCAACAAGCCGTGTTTGCTTTTGAAAACAAGCTGGGGTTTTACATGGATCTTGAAACAGGTTCTTACAAATTTTGAAAAACTGAGACAATTTAAAAAATGCATGCACAGCAGTGAGCCCACTCAAAACTTTGATCTCCACCCAGCTAGCTGGCTTCTACATCCGTCTCCTACAGTCGTTCAAAAACACGCTTTTGGGAATTTGGGGAGCACACTCGTCTTTTTAAGTTCATCACCCACCAAACGAGTGCTCCCCTAAACACAGCCGACCTTAGTTACATTCCCCGGTGTCCCGTCAGAGATTTTGAAGCAGAAGGGGCTAACCTGAAGGCCTCAGACATGTGGGTGAATAAGTTCAAGTCACCGAATGAAGATTTGGAAAGAATCGCACGACAGAAAGCGGAGTTGGCGAGAAAGCACATTTGGACAGAAAAGGAAAAAACTTCAAACCCAAGACCAGCTGATTATCAAAAAAGGAAAAGCGCTTCCTGTCACATACCACACACTGCAGCGTGTGAGTATTGCTGTGTTGACCATGTTTGGACCTACAATGCATGTGAGCAGTCATTCTCACATCTTAAAAACATCAAGTCCAAAAAACGATCACGTTTAACGGATGAAAGCCTCAATGCTTGCATGAAGCTCAACTTCACCAAGTACCAACCAAAACTACAAAAACCATCAGCAAATCCCTGCAGCACCAGAAATCGCATTAATGGTATTAAAATTATTTACATTTTAAATAACTCTCTGAGTAAAAAGGTTCCCTTCCCTGATTTAAAAGAATAAATTTTAGAGGCTTTTATACTCACATTTAGTTGAAAATTCAGTCTTAAAATTTTTATTTATGGCTCTTTTCGAAATAAATTTCCAAATATTTTGCTTTCATGGCTCTCTGAGTCAAAAAGGTTCCCGACCCCTGAGGTAAGGTTTGATCCATTATTTATTTACGCGACTTGAACACCACAGGATTCTTGGCCAGGATTTCAGGAAGCAGTAAACAAGACGTACATAACTTACAGGAGCAGAACAGAAACTAGATTGACGGGGATGCTTGGAACAACGCAGGAGCATGACAGGAGAATAGCAGGTATCTAGCAGGATGAGGCGACGGGAAACAAATGAAACCGGTGAGCTGATATACAGGGAGGGTGAATGGTGAAACAATGGGAAGGAAAGAGGAGGTGAATCCGAGTGAGTGATGACAGGTGTGATGGCCAGGTGTAGGAAACTGAGGGAAATTAGGTTACTATGGATACTGATGGGGGCTGGAAGCTGGGAGACACAGAGACATGGGAACTAAACTAGACACGAACCTACAACTGAAACAAATCTGAAAGTAATAAATCTAAGAACAAGGAAGCTAGGAAGGATAATAAATCAAATCTAAAACATGAACAAACTCAAGGGGAACTAAAATTAGAGGCCATGGGGAAAACTAGACTCGGGGAAAACAGACCTAAGGAAAACTATAAACATAAAAAACATAAAACACATAAGAAATACTAACTGGACGAAACCGGGACACAATAAACTAGCCGAAACATAAACAAAAATAAGATAACCAAGCCTGGAGGAAAACAAGAAACAAATTATAACTGACTGCAGACAGAAGTGAGACCAGAGGAACTAGCCAAAAACTATACTAAAATAACTAACCTGGGAAAACTAAACATAATGACTAAGCGAGGGGGGAATGAACTACTAACTAAGGGAAATAAACATGACTACTAAACATAGAAGCACGAGAAAAAAAGACAGGAAGTACAGGAAGTACAGTCTCTGCTGGGCCTTCTTCCGAACAGTGTCTATGTGTGAAGACCATCTCAGGTCTTCAGAGATGGTGGTTTCTAAGAACCTGAAGTGATCCACAGCCGACACGGTGTTGTTGAGGATGGTGAGGGGGGTGTATGGAGGTGGTGTTTTCCGAAAGTCCACCACCATCTCCACAGTCTTGAGTGGGTTTAGCTCCAGGCAGTTCTGACTACACCAGTCTGTATGCAGACTCATCACCGTCCTGGATCAGTCCAATGACAGTGGTGTCATCTGCAAACTTCAGAAGTTTCACGGACGAGTCTGCTGAGGTGCAGTCATTTGTGTACAGGGAGAAGAGGAGTGGGGATAGAACACACCCCTGGGGGGCACCAGTACTTATTGATCTGGTTCGGGAGAAGATGCTCCCCAGTCTCACCTGCTGCTGTCGGTCCGTCAGGAAGCTGTTGATCCACTGACAGGTGGAGGCTGGGACGTTGAGCTGAGTGAGCTTCTGGTGGAGGATGTCTGGTATGGTAATGTATTTTAATGTATCTGTTGTGTCGTTGTGTCATTTTAAACATAAAACTACCAAAACATAAACTAAGGCATAGTACAAGTCAATTCAATTCAATTCAGTTTATTTATATAGCGCCAATTCACAACACATCTCGTCTCAAGGCACTTCACAAAAGTCAGGTACATACATTCCAATTAATCTTAATCATTGAACAGTGCAGTCAGATTCTGTTATTTATTCAAATTGGATAAAAGGTTTTTCTATCTAAGGAAACCCAGCAGATTGCATCCAGTCAGTGACTTGCAGCATTCACTCCTCCTGGATGAGCATGTAGAGACAGTGGACAGTCACTGGCATTGACTTTGCAGCAATCCCTCATACTGAGCATGCATGTAGCAACAGTGGAGAGGAAAAACTCCCTTTTAACAGGAAGAAACCTCCAGCAGAACCAGGCTCTAGTGTGAGCGGCCATCTGCCACGACCGGACTGGGGGTTAGAGAGAACAGAGCAGCGACACAAAGAGAACAAAGAAGCACTGATCCAGGAGTACTTTCTATGGGAAGGAAAAGTAAATGTTAATGGATGTAGCTCCTTTAGTCGTTTCACCTAGAAAGAAAGAATAGATAAACTCTGAACCAGTTTTCAAATTTTGAGTCTGAAGAGAGCACATAGAGTTAGTTACAGTAAAAGCTCAGTCAGTAGCTATGTCTAGGAGAGAAAAAGGGTTAAACACTGAAAGACAGGGCCATGTGGATCATCGGTAGAGGGTGAGCATTAAGTTGTTGCCAGCAGAAGCTTGGAGGATTGTTACAGGTAGACACAGAGTCAGGCCAGGTGTAGCTTCTAGGAAGAGAAAAGAGAGAGAACAAAGTTAAAAGCTGAAATAACAGAAAATAATACAAAATTGAAGAGTAGTGTGAGAAAGTAGCGAAGAGGGTGAAAGTGGTCATTATGTCCTCCAGCAGCCTAAGCCTATAGCAGCATAACTACAGAGATCGTTCAGGATAACCTAAGCCACTCTAACTATAAGCTTTATCAAAAAGGAAAGTTTTAAACCTAGCCTTAAAAGTAGACAGTTTTGTCCATCTAGAGCCACTGATGGTCATTTTTATACTAAAAACCACAACGATTGGGGTACCTCTCTCTGTCAGATTGACCATAACCATTGGAAAGAGGGGGGTCATACAGGTAGCAGAAATGGAGGGTGTGTTTGGACCTCAACCATAACTGAACGGTTTTTGGCTAAACCTGACTCCCCCTTACTCCCCACAAGGGGAGAAGAAGACGGAGGTAAAATAAGGAAGATAGCTCAGGATAACCTAAGCCATTCTAACTATAAGCTTTATCAAAAAGGAAAGTTTTAAGCCTAGCCTTAAAAGTAGACAGGGTGTCCGCCTCACGGACTAAAACTTGGAGCTGGTTCCACAGGAGTCACAAACAAACCAAAAAAAAAGAAAAGAGAGCAGTGGACTAAGTAAAGCGAGTCTTTCTGTAGGTTGTGTATGTATAAATTGATGATTAATTGCCTGTTAAAGATGACTGATGTTTTCTTGTCCAAACATAACAAATAGTGAGACGAATGTCAATCAAACTTTATTGTTAAACTGGGTGTGATTAAGACAGGAGCATAATGGTGGGTGCACATACTTTCTGTTATTCCGCAAAGATCAGTGATCTGGTTGTGTCTGGCCTTGCAGTCTACTGAATGGGAAAAAATGGCATGAAATCTAGTGGCTGAGCACTAATAAAATAGATACTCCGTTCTGACTCCTGCTTCTTGTGAAGGTGCTCAGAGTTCGCGCTTTGGCCTGTTAGTGTAAAATTAACCTTACATTACCCAGAGATTTCAAATAGTGTAAAAAAGCAAAATAGTAAAAAAGTGTTTGCTTTCCTCCACGTCCACTGAGTGCAGTTTTGTCTTACCTGTAACACATAGAATCAGAATTAGAATCAGCTTTATTGCCAAGTTTGTACAGATAAACAAGGAATTTGACCCCAGTACACTTTGCTCTCAGTGAGGATTTTTTAATATATACTGTATATAATAATGGAAATAAAAACTATCTAATGTACAT
This sequence comes from Crenichthys baileyi, assembly GCA_036173005.1. Classification (NCBI taxonomy): domain Eukaryota; kingdom Metazoa; phylum Chordata; class Actinopteri; order Cyprinodontiformes; family Goodeidae; genus Crenichthys; species Crenichthys baileyi. Next base: position 37,003 of record JAHHUM010000296.1, on the reverse strand, counting down.
ATAAACACAACTTACTTTACCATAGAATATAATGTGGGACCAGTCCAAGTATGCATGGTGTTGTTCTGGAGCTCTGACTGTCAAGATTTCATCAGAGAAACAGCCTGGAGGAAGAAACTGTCTCTTTGGAGGCTGGTTTTAGCAGCCTAAACAATTTGTGTCCAGGGTGTGTGGGGTCTGCAGAGATGTAAAACAGACAGCAAAAATGAAACCCCAGCAACAGTGCAATTTTAAATATAAAAACTAAAATATAAATGACTAAGACAAACCAAAAATAAATAAATAGTTCAGGGAGATGTGGTGGAAAAATTGTTTCATGCTTTAGGTATGAAGAAGTGATTTTGTTTTAACCAACAGTTATAATAGTTGCATGCAAAAGAGTTAATTAAAATGTTCTCATAACCTTGCTGAATCTGTTCTGAGATTTGTAGAGGAAGGGAGTAAAAACTGCCAGAGCAGTTTCAGACAGGCGATGGCCTTGTGAAAAGAACACTCTATTGTCTCTAACTTAGGAGTTGTTTTTGCAGAAGTTGTTTCTTATCTAGCTTTGTAATGTAGAAAGGAGCACTGAAGACTGGCTTCAGTGCTCGTTCACTGAACTGTGTTTTGTGCCTTTCAAACGCTGTGAGCCTTTGAAATAAACACTCTAAAGACACGTCTTGGAAGAAATCGATTTATTGAAGCAGTATCTCACTCTATTGATAATAGATTTCCATAACAGAGACAAAGAGGCAGCATGATACATACTGAAGTATGCTCATTTCAAGCAGGTGAGCAAAGTGTTCAGTTTTATTATCGATGGACGTCCAAGGGCACTTTGTCATGAAAATTGTACAACAGGTTGCAGCTCTTGAGCAATTCTATTGTTCTGGATTGCATTTTGCAAGTCCGTCAACCTTGCTGTAACATCTTCAGATAGGTGGGTATGCTGAGTAATTGCATCAATGAAAACAATTACAAACTCGACACAGTCAATATGTAGCAGCGTTTGTTGAAGAACATACGAAAGGCGTGAATGCAGTTCCTACAGAACGTGTTTTAAGTAAATCCTACATAAAAAAGATAATTTCATTTTAACAGCATTCAGAAAATGAGACAACAGATTTTAATATTCAAATAGTGTTCATTTTCTTAAAATATATTGTTAGTTAGATAATAAAAGATACAAAAAAAGAATATGTTAAATTCTGCCTTCATAAACATATTGCTCCTTAACACAGCGAACATTACAACTACATTGTCAAATTTCTTTGTTTTTATGTAATAATTTATGATTAAACTATAGTACTATTGTTAATAATAAAAAATACAAAACATCAAGCTGTACAAAGAGAAAAACAGAGTTTTTTTTCATACTTTTAAAATATTTATCGACCTGCCCATGAGTCCCATTGAGTGCCCTTCATTTTAAAATTTAAAGTGCATCAGTGTTATGGAAATTTTAGTGCCTTGCTTGATTTGCTCCTTGATACTCTACAGGAACTGACAAAAGTATTAGAGCCCCTCTGTGCTATTCTATTCTTCTCTGTTTAGTCTTAGAGTAATGGTTTCTCAGCCCTCTACTTGCAGCTGTGTGAGATAATATGTATGCCACACTGTTAAGGTTATGTCTAGGTCAACAGGTCTCATGAGAGTCACCTTGAGAACCGTTGTAGCTTATAAGAGAACTTTTACTTTGTCTAGTCAGAATGATTTGGCAGCACTACTGAGCACATCTCCAATGCTGTAAAATCCTTCTCTCTTGCAAGATTCTAATAAAGCTGATTCTGAGTGACAATCAGTCTCTGGATGCAAATTTTTCTACAACAATTGGTGTCACGAACAGGATTCCTTGACTGATTTACTCTGGGGACATCGACGAAGAAGGGCCAGGCGCCAGCCTTGGAAGAGATTCCTTGCCTTTACCCCGCTTAGTGTTATAGGGAAGGAGCACTTCTGCGTCGAAGTTCCTGGGAGACTCAGCACTGGAATCCAGAAAGAACCTGATTTTTTCCCAGAGATGGTGAGATCTTGAATCAGCACAATGAATTATTATCATTAGATTATATTAAGAAAACAAAACAAATTATAACCAAAGGCCTATAAATTAAATTGCAAAAATAGAGAAAATCATAAAAGGCTAAATAATAATAAGGACTTCTTAAATTTTAACTAAAAGATTAAACCTAACAGTTTTCTACTAGGGACAAAGGGGATCTGGGATTTTTCCCGAAATGGACCAGGAGCGAGGTGTATGGACCTCGCTGGCGCGGTTGATGCCACACTGCGCACGGGTGAACAGTAATTCACCAGTAGAGACCCCTCCCTGTACGGTTGAGTGAGGCTCCCCTAACCAGTAAGTTAGGGGGAAGGCGATTAGGGTGCCATAAAGCTCTAAACTCTTGTGGAGACGTCTGCAGGTTTTAAAGGAATATTCCCCCATTTACCAGTAAGTAAAGGGTGTGGCAAGGCTGTCAAGTATGGGACAGCAGTTCAGTTCTAAGGGATTACCTCCTCCTCCCCAGGGAGAAACGTGTGATTTCGTGGTAAAAAAATATGGTCCACAAAGCACTGAGTGCATAAACAAATGGGTTAAAGAATTTAA
>JAHHUM010000296.1:0-32786 GCA_036173005.1 Crenichthys baileyi | reverse complement strand
TATTGTTCTCTGATGAGTCCACCTTTACTGTTTTCCCCACATCCGGGAGAGTTACAGTGTGGAGAAGCCCCAAAGAAGCGTACCACCGAGACTGTTGCATGCCCAGAGTGAAGCATGGGGGTGGATCAGTGATGGTTTGGGCTGCCATATCATGGCATTCCCTTGGCCCAATACTTGTGCTAGATGGGCGCGTCACTGCCAAGGACTACCGAACCATTCTTGAGGACCATGTGCATCCAATGGTTCAAACATTGTATCCTGAAGGCGGTGCCGTGTATCAGGATGACAATGCACCAATACACACAGCAAGACTGGTGAAAGATTGGTTTGATGAACATGAAAGTGAAGTTGAACATCTCCCATGGCCAATCAGCATCAATCAATCAACAATCAGCATCATGAAGAACAAGTAACCCAGCAGACGGGTCAGGGAGAAAGTTCTGGTTCAGTTTAAAGCAGGGTTAGGTTCTATAACAACATCCAAAGATTTGAACATTTCCCAGAGCTCTGTTTAATCCATCATCTGAACATGAAGAGAGGATGGACCACCTGCTGACCTACCAAGACATGAACGTCCACCTAAACGGACAGGCTGGGCAAGGAGAGCATTCATCAGAGCAGTAGCCAAGAGGTAGCTCTGGAAGAGCTGCAGAGTTCCACAGCTCAGGTGGGAGAATCCGCCCACAAACCAACTCTTGGTCGTGCTCTCCATAAATCTGGGCCCGTTTTCCCAAAGAATCCTGAGACTAAAGGTAGCTCCTAGTGACGTCATTCTAAGAAAAATCTGAGAATTTCTCAAATTCTCAGATTTTTCTTAGAATTTTCCCTCGGTTAGATAAAAGTTATTCAGGAAGCATCTTGGGCCTTCAGAAAGCTCCTAACGAGAGGAGATGTTAAGAGTAGTGAGGAGGACTTTTAGCTGCTATCTCCTCTCCAGCTTCTGAATGCAGCAGGAACCAGAGCTGCTCACATTCCAGGCTGGTGCTGAAAGCAGAGGGAACGACGCATTGATCTGCTGGGAATGTCTGTTGGTTCCCACCGTGATCCCAGGACCAAATCTACCTTCAACACTCCTCTCTTCTCCTCCACCAGCAGGCTCTGCTCCTCTGTTCACTTTGCTTTTCTCCACCTTTTTTCCTCCGTTTTGTTTTGGTCGTTTTACCAAACTGAACCTCATTAAACAAGAAGGAGATCACAGTAAAATGCTGAATTTAATATTAAAATAATTAATATGAAATTGACGCAGTATGAAAACAACCAGCATGGAGAGTAAACATAATAATAAGCAAATCAAAATAATGATGAGCGTGTAAATAAGCTACGTTCAAACATGTTGATGCTGTGTAACAATTCATTTAACTTTGCTAAGTTTTATCATCATGATTTAAACATTTTTGAATCTAGTCTAAATTCTATCTTCGGTTCATTTCTCTCCACTGATTACTAGGAAAAAATTGGTTTTTTTTTGTGTTGCAACAGCCAATCACAGCTCTTAAAAGACAGCTTCACACCTAGCAACGGGGTCAACCACACCTCCTCACTAAGATAGGAGTTTCTGTCGTCTCCTCGGTCAGAGTCGCTCTCAACAGAGAACTGAATCCCTCTGAAGCTGGGAGTCCTTGGCAGGAAGTTTGAGGCTAAGATAGGAGCTCTCTGACAGAATCAGAGGATCTTTGAGAGTACAGGCCCTGACCTTTATGGAAAAATGACAAGAAGGAAGCAAGAAGAAAACTGAAGATTTTGGCCTACATGTGGTAGAAAACTAACACTTTACATCACCCTGAACACACCATCCCTACAGGGAAACATGGTGGCGGCAGCATCATTCTGTGGGGATGCTCTTCTTGAGCAGGAACGGGGAAGCTGGTCAGAGTTGATCAGAAGAAGAATGGTGCTAAACCCAGAACAATCCTAGAGGAAAACCTGTTAAGCTGAGACTGGGCTGGAGGTTTACCTTTCAGTGGGACAACCACCCTGAACATTCAGCCTGAGATACAATGGATGGTTTAGATCAAATTTTAGAATGGCCTAGTCAAAGTCCAGACCTAGATGCAAATGAGAATCTGTGGCATGACTTGAAAACAGATGTTCACAGATGTTCTCCATCTAATCTGACTGAGTTTTAAGTAGTTTTGACAGTTTGGCAGACAGTAAATAATCCACTGAAGGTTGTTGGTTTTCTTCCTGCTTCTGATGCAGTTTTGAAATAATGGGAGGAAGTGGTTACTCCTGAGGATAAAGGATTGATGCTAAGACAACAGTGACGATGCAATCAGATGGATTTCCTCAGATTAATCCGTTTTTTCTTCTATTCACTGAATGATCAACAGAATCTGACTGTACTGCATCATAATTACAACTGGACTGTTTCTAATTGGATCTGAGGGAACGCTTCTATTCAAACGAATTGGGCTGATTCCGAATACATTTTTACAACGGGCCTTATTAGTTTCAATTATGAAGGGAAACTGAGATGCTCATCTGCTGTAGCAGTATTTAATGTGTCATATTTTTATTAATATGAATTTAATACAGCAGAGTACATTATTTCAGTAGCTGCAACATTTGTTCATTCTTATGACATTTCTGTATTATTCAATAGGAACCAAAATGCTGAAGTTTATTAAAGACCCCCATTAGGCCACCCTGCTGGAGAAATTAATCTTAATATTATTATTATCATTATCATGACTAACAGTATTTGTCCTTCACTTGTTCAGTGACAGAAATAACCAGAGATTCATTTTGGAGTGTTTACATCCCAGGTGATTAAAAAAGACTGGAAAAATAGATAAACTGATGGACAGTGAAGGACATAATGTTGAACACAATGTCCGTTATTTAACAGCAGGTAAAATAAATACTGAACAAAGTTAATGTGAACTTTATGTCAATGTCAAATAGAAATATTGAAACTGTTCAATACATATTTTACTCACTGTTAATCTGTTAATGTAGAATTTGTTGGTGGGTTTTCCTTAAGCCTTATTTTACTGTTTTTTAGTTGTTAATTTTAGGTTAAGTTGAGTCTTTGGCAAAAGCAGCGGTCTCCAAACTTTTTGCTAACAGGCCAAAATTGACAAGTTGAAAGCAATCAATACCCAAAACAACTTCATTAAATTAAAAATGTGTAACCTTGTTTTATGTCCCTGATAAAGAACGGGACTTAAGAGAGGTCCAAAGAAGTTCTGAAGAACTTCAGACGAAGACCACTTTAAAAGAACACAGGAAAATCGTTGAAACATAAAGCTATAAGATTTGGATCAGGACCTTTGTCCTGAATGAGGTCCAGATGTAAGTATTTTCCATCTCGTCAGACTTTGTTCTTTGTGTTAAAGGTCATTGTAGGGCTTTAACTGGAGCGGTTCTGGCCTGCTGGATTTGGTCCATTAGGGGATCGAGTCATTTTTGTAAAGAAGAGATTTTATGTGTATTAATCTTAAAGCTGCTTCTTCAGCTTTTTTGTCCAGCAGGTGGCAGCAGTGTGCAGGGCTGCTGCAGAGCTGCGGCTCGGTGCGCAGCGCCCGGACCTCATCCAGAGCGTCGCTGCGCCTCGGCGGTGATCCGTTCCGGTCCGGACTCCCTCACCTTTCCCGTCTGTCTGCTGCGGCGCTTCGCCGGCTGCAGATCGACCTGAAGGCGGCAGAGGAAACGGTCTGCTGCAGCCTCCAGCAGCCTGGGATTGTTTTCCTGGTTTAAAACCCTGTTCGCAGATTATCTGTAAATCTGGCGCGACGCGGGCGCTTCATCCAGAATAACAAACCCAGAGAGGGGCAAGTTGGGTCAGAATTTTGGATTTTATTGGTTTGGATATCCTGTGAGGACGCTGTGAAGAAGCAAGGCTTCTCCGCAGGATTACATCCCTGGACGACCTTGTGTTTTTCCTGCTGTGGATGGAGGATTTTCCGGGAATGGAGAGGAACGGGATCGTTTTCCTGCATGCAGTTAAAAGTATGTAGAGCTCTGCTGGATCACATTTACACGCAACATGTTTGTTTCAGTGTCCTGTTTGCAGAGAGGCTGCCGTGACCTCATCTGTCTGATGTTTAATAACCTTTCAGCTCATTATCAGGGTCGGATTCTCAGGTTTAGGTTGTGTTACCACAGGACCCCCCGCCGCCCCTCCAAAACGCCCACTCCCAGACACACACTACATATAAATCATTGATGCCCTGCATGCTGTGTGGACTCCAGCATGATGCTCTCTGAATGAAGCACATGCTTGGCCTGTTGTGGGGCTGTAACAGTGAACGAGGCTGCAGAGGCTGGCTCTGTGGAACAGATGGGATACACAGGATTACATCTCCTCCACTCCAGAGCCACACATACACACACACACTGCACAGTGTCACGCCACACCATCACAGGCTGAGGGATTGAAACACTCCAGGGCAGAGGGTGAGGGGAGGCGGATGACCCCTGCAGAGGTGAGGCCTTGACCTCCAGTCTGAGCTGCCAAAATAAAAACCTTGACAGTTCCCCCCCTTCTGGGATTTTTAGACAGCTTCTGGAAAAAAAATCTGTAAAATCCTTCATCTTTTTTTCTCCACAGTTCAGGAAGGCATGATCCGCACTCTCCAAAGGAGCAAGGCGTTCTGATCATCACAGCTTGGCTCTCAGAGATGGATAACAGTGGATGACAGGAACCAAAAACCCCCAAAAGGAGGAAGAGGAGATCACCCTGCAGCGAGTCCATGAGACATCCTCCAGAGCATGGGGTGTGTCAAATCCAAGAGAAGCGATCCTGCTTCCCAGCATGCCAACTCTACAGAGAAGGCGGCAAGGGGCGAGAAGGTCTACCTGGTGGGTACATTGGAGCCAGGCTCAGTGGACGGGTCCCCCAAGGTGAACCCGGTGCTCCTGGAGTACGCTCAGAGGCTGTCGGAGGAAATTGTGGCTCGGGCCGTGCAACAGTGGGTGGAGGTGGACAGCCGCTACAGTGACATTCCCTACATCGAGTGTGATGTTCCATGATGGGAAGTAGGATTCCACAGCCGGATCGCTGGGACTCCTTCATACCTTCAAACCCGAGGGTGCTAAACAAAGGAAGGAATGAATCATTCATGAGTCTTTCTGGATGAGAATGAGTTGGCAATTCAGTTTTGACCTACTTTTGGACAGGATTATGCTTGGGTTGATCCTAAAACCCTCCTCCAAACTGACAGAAGCACTCTGATCCCAACTCTGTGATTATAGGAGCAGTAGCAGGATGGACACCATCTTCCTCTGTCCATATTTTTGCCAGCTGTCCATGACTGGATTTATAAACTTAGGAATCCTGTCCGACACTCGACTCCTGTGACTGCTGCTGTCCAGGCGCCAGCAGGAACTTATTAATAGATCAGAAACACACCCTGCCTGCCGTGGGACTCGTTCTGGTTGGGGGTCAAAATTTCTTTTTATGACCACCCTGGAGCTCCCGTGGTGACATCCTCAACTCGGCTCTCACTGCCTCTCTCACTGCCGCTAGCTCGCCTTAATCTCTGCCCTCCATGTAACAGGACTCAGGAATTGTGGAGTGCAGACAATGCATTTCCAATCAGATGTGGCTTGTAGACATGACTGTGATTGGAAACCTTAAAAGCATGTGACTCATGGGGTGGGGTGGTCTATGTAAAATGTTTCAGGCCTCGTTTTGTCCCCTTTGTGTCACTGTGCCATCATTTCTGTGCTGGTAAATCTGTAAACCCAGTTCCCTTGGTGCTGCTTCAGGAAACATAGCAACCCTACGTACCAAATATACACACTGCAAACTGTGCAAAAGTCTTGCGTCACCAGTGATTTCTTAATATTTTCCCTCCAAGTATCCGGACCTTCTCATATAAGCTGTTAGAGGGTCTTTATAGATAGTTATCCTCAACTTGCTCCCATTTCTTTAGTTGAATCTATTAAAAATTAATTGATTCCCAAAAACGTACAGGCTGAAAACTATTTTCCCATGATGCACAGTTTGACCGTTTCAAAACTGGGACGAAATCCGAGACAGAACAGAAAAAACTGTTGATCTGCCCAGTTTTATTCATAGTTTCGTTACCAACAGAAGGACTTTCTTGTGCGAGCTTTAAAAGTAGTCTTGATCAAAAGTTCTCTAGACTTTTTGAAGGTCTTTAAAAGTTTTTCTTTGGGTTTTAGCTGCTTTCTCTCGGCCCATAAATTATTCAGGGTTACAATGATTGTGTTTAATTTTAGATAATGGCTAAAATGTTGTATTTTGACTCAGCGTGATAATAAAATCTGGAAAAGTGACAAGTTGATGACAAAACTCAACTCTCCATCAGATGATCATTTTCTGAAAGTCATGTCACAATGTTCAGCAAAGAGCGACGGAGAGGCACTCAAACTGCCACTAGTGGTACTTGGGTCCCCTTTAATGGATCACAGAAGAATACCAAAAAGGTGAGTTTTTCACGCCCACTGATGTTTGCTTCAAACAGAAGCTGCAGAAGATTTTCAGAAAACCTCCAGTCTGAACAGAAATGAAACAAGAACAGGTTCTGGTGGCTAATTCTATTACATCTGGAGTCAGAATGTGGATCTGGGAAGGAGACCAAACAAAGTACCCAAACTTTGAATAGTGTCTAATCCTACAGCTTCACAGGATCTTCACATCCTCTAATTACTTTCAAGCAGAAGAGCAACAGTTATTTCTTCTGTTGATAAAATAACATGTTACTTATTAAAGTTATAATGATATTATCTATAATATTTGTTAATTTGAGACATAAACTTCAGCAAAAATCTAGATTAAACATTCAAAGTGACTAATTATGCTGAATATTTTGTTTTTTTGTTTGGTCTTGATGGAGTAACACAAGTTTAACTGATATAAGCTGCTCGGGTGGAACCGGCAGGAAGTAGACCCAACAGACCTGCCACTCATAGCTTTCCAACTGGACTTTCTAGACAGCGTGACCCAAATCAGATAGATGGGTGGCGCTCTTTCAGTTTCTACATCAGGACCTGCAATATTTACACATATTTAAATTAGTCTTTGCTGTATATGAGGGAAAAATGTAGTGACTTTACAAAGACGTGGATGTTTATTACTGCACTGGGAACAAGGGATGAACACTGGTTCTGAATGAGTCATAGATCAGAGTTAGGTGGCTTTAACAAGCAAAAACAGAAAAAAAGAGATAAAAAGCTGCCAAAGCCCAAAGAAAGACCTTCAGCAAGCCTGGAGAGATGTCAACCAGGACCTTTATAAAGGATAATAAGAAAGCCTGGAAGGAAAATCCAAAGAAATGAGGAATAGATTAGGTAAATTCACCAGTTCAATAGTTTTGGTCAAAGTTACATCTGGTTTTTACATTGGTGTTAACTGAGGTTTCATAAAAAAAAATCATGTCCATAAACATTTATCATTTCATAGTCATGAAATAAATGTTTTTACCACCTGTCTTCCTAAAGAGGCCAATAAAGTGTGAAAGACAGACATCCAAATGCATCACAGCATGTGGACTGACCTGTGTGGACAGATTAAAGTTCTCGCTGCTGAGCTTCACTCCATACTTCCAGGTCTTCTTCAGATATTTGGCCTCAGAGACAGAAGGACGGGTGTTGAGGGTTTGGAGTTTGTTGGGAATGTTTGCTTCAACCAACAGAAGCACAGATCTGAGAAGAGTGTGGAGATGAATTGGGACAGCAGCAGGGGGGGTCTGTCTAAAAAAAAATAAATTAGGTTTTATTTTTCACTGATTTACAGGAGATTTCTCTGCTGGTTAATTTTAGCTCTGGTTGTCCAAACTGGAACATGTGATTTGGGCGTCTTTAGAGAGCTTTAAGTACCACTAAATCCAGTCTTCAGGAGCAACTTTTTATAAATGTTATTTGTCTCTTTTCAGGTTAAATCTGATGGTTGATCCCAATCCTTCTACATCGTGAAAAGTTTTATTCCTCCCAGTTTGCTCATCCAGGTTATTCCTAATAATTGAGAAGCCGCTGGATTCTTTCCTCTCTGCAGGCTTCAGCAGATACAAAATGTCGGCTTCATGTTTTTGCACTGACCTAAGAAAGTAATTTAAAGTGGAGCAGGAGTGCAATTCAAAGCAGTACAAACTGGCCTAAGACCAGCTGAGCTCTTCCAACAGTACGTCTCAGAGGGGTTGACTCCTCTAACCAGTGATCTAACTGGGGTGGTCCACAAATCCAAGTGACTCAAAGCTGCACAGAAATGCGAATCAGTTCCAGCAGTTTAAACATTCATTTTCCTTTTCCTCTATTTAAATCTAAGACCTTTTAGGAGTCAGTTCCATTTTGTTCTGACCTGTAAAACCTTACAACTAGTTGTTGCCCAGAATAGAGAACAATCCTGGTTAGGAAGCAGCTCTGTGGGATAATGTGTGTAAATATTTCTCCTTCAATCAGAAAACATGGAATCACTACTTTTAGAGGATTTTCACTGTGTCAGTCACTGCCAGTGGGTTTTATACCCAAAGGAAAAACGAGGAACCTCTCAATGCTGTGCAAAACATTATGTATGTCTACATATGTCTGAAGCAAATACCTGCACAAGTACAATTATGCAAAGAGTCTGACGTTTCAAAGAAAGTTCTTGCAGACCTTAACGAGGTGTTGCAGCATCTGGAGTTAAGGAAGAAATCAGGGAATGACTGAGTGAAATGGAAAGAATATAAAATCACTCAGAAGCTGTAGAATCAGTGCTCAGGAAAAATAATGTAGAATAATCATGACCGTAAAAATCTGCACTACCAGAACTTTGACAGCGTGAATTCTCCAACATCTTCTGAAATGAGAAACAATCTTCTTCATCCGTCACCTTCCAACTCTCTCATATAGCAGCTGACAGATCTGCTCTGCAGGATGAAACCTCATCATTCACCTTCCAGGTTCCACCATTAACTTCCAGCTGGAAATTAATGGTGGTTTCCTGAAGAAAAGCTTGAAAGCTCATTTCTGTGGAGTGAGATGCAGGGTCATCCTAAAATTCATCCCCTTCTTGTTCTTTCAGCTCAGCATAGTGGATCATCTGCCTCCATCTTACACTTTACCTCTTTAGCTGTTAAACCAACTATCTCCATGTCCTCCTTCAGGATGTCCATGACTCTTCTCTGGGGTCTTATTTCTTTTCCTCCTGCCGGGGAGCTCAGTCTCATACATCATAAGCAAACCTTCTTCAGATTGATGCATGGAGAAAATGTCTAGCCATGCATCTCCTGCAGAGGTCCTGACTGCCATCTGCAGCTCCACGTCATCACTGACTGTGGAAATGTTCTGCTTTTCTTCACACACTCTTCAGCCTCTAGAACTTTGTTTTCTTCTGTTTAGGAGTTCATGATGGTTCTAGTTTGGTGTCTTTTCCTTCAGCTGATTTCTTGCAGTTCTGGATGTTTCTCTTTAACATCCTGGTTTCTTGAAGAAGTTTTAGAACCAGTTCCATAGTTTAAGCTGACGGCTCTCATGTTGGGTCCATGGTTCTTGTCAACCAGCCAGAAGGTCTCCTGACTGCTGACCCATCTGCAGAATTAGACTTGTGAAGGTATTTATTTCAGAAATACAAATTAAAGGCCAGTCCCACAGATTTTTCTTTTCTTGATTTGACTAAAGATGTGCCGTAAATAACATGTAATGTTTTAAGGGAATATAAAGCCAGGATGTTCAGCTGGTGGATGAAAAAGCTGAAGCTTGCAGAGAAAGGACTTTGTTTGGGTTGTAGGATGACTTTTTGAACCTTCCTCTCCTTCAAAATGCAGACTGTATTTTCAGTTTGTGGAAAATCTGATGTGAATAAACAAAATTTATGCCTTCAGTCTGAACCGTTTCCTCCCCCATCTTGGAACAACTTGCACTTTTGTTTGAATGTCTCTTGACTTAATCGTGTTTGTTCTAAAGCCGCTGTCGAACAGGAAGAAGAAGATGTGATATCTTTCAGTGGGTCAAAGGTCCTGCTACACGGAGAACAAACAGACGGATTTACGAATGACTGCTGCTGAGCGTTTGTTTGTAGAGCGAAGACATTAACCGTCTCTGCTCTGTGTTTATGGCAGCTGATTGTCTGAAATATGTGCAGATTATCCTGCAGATGTTCAGGAAACATTACAAACAGCTTCAGACCTAAACTCTGCAGGTAAACCAGGCAGACAGTTAATCATCAGGTTAAAGTGTAACCTAGAATAAAACCTCGCAGATAAGACACACCTGTGATAACAAACTCCCTTATCTGCGTTTTCCAAGAACACTATGAGCAGCTCATAAGAAACTGCAGCCGTCATCAGCTGTGCTACCAGTAAAAAGAAAGTACACCTTTTATTTTTAAGCAGTTACCACAAAGTTAATTGAGGGACATCTTGGGAAATTTACACCAATAAAAACAAAATGGCAGCTTGACTTTAAAAGCTGCATCTGAATGAAGCACAAGACATCTGGAACAACGTCCAGCAGAGATGTTTGACCATAATGCACATAACAAAAGTACGGAGGTGGAGGGCTGATGGTCGGGGCTTGTTCTGCAACATCAGGACCTGGAAACATGCAGTCAGTTCCTGAAGAAAAACTCAGGATAGCTGGGACAGTTTTCAACACACAGCTCCTGTATATTCATGTTCATAAATTAAGCCGTTTATTATTTTAATTCGATTTTATGGCCAATCTGAGGTTATTTTTTACCACATCTGTGGTGAGGAGCAGATGAACTGGATGATGCTCTAAAACGTTAAAACAAGAGATTTATCTTTTTTGTGTGATCAGTAAAGCTCTTTTAAACACAGCAACTTCAAGCAGTTCCTGTTTTCTCCTTGAAAATACGTTGGTTATGTAATAAACTCTTTCTTTATTGCCTTCTGCTTCTGACTCATAAATAATACAGATATGAAGACCTCATGATTGGGGAAGTGGTTTCACTCCTACAGAACAAATTAGTTCATCAGAAGGAAGAAAACAAGAAACACAGATTTCAGTTTAATGAAACTATATTTGATGTTTTTCACTAATAAATCCTGCTGCTACTTTATTACTAAATGTGTTAAAAACAACCAAAAAAAACTCAGGTGGCAACATTACTGTCTGTGTTCGAGCTGGAGACAGAAACAGAAAAACAGATGATACTGATCCGAGTCACATCAACAAACACCCACAGGAAATGTCCTAAAGCACTCAGTGGTGAGATCATTCCCCCTCCCCCGTCCTGGTGGTAATGCAGCGCCGCTGTCGGGTCCTTGAATTCGCAGGAAAACACTCCACGCACACCAAACGTTTAGAGAAGCTCGTCTGTTAGGGTCGCTCCTAACTTCTGTCTGCAAACCATGAATTTGATTCTGTTTTTCTCCTCTGCAGGGAAATGATCTAGATTTCCTGCTGAACATCTCCAGTGAAGAAGATTTTCTTCAAGTCACACAGCAACAGGCTCTCTGCAGCACAGTCCTTTGAACGCCTGACCGTGAAAGGATGAGTGAGCAGGAAGCGTCTGTTTAGACAAGGCCTGAGTGGCTGCAAGCTGCTGCTGGCAGACATCAGAAAGTCAGGTCCTTCTCCCCCAGCGAGCCAAAGCACTCGTCCACAAGCTGGTCGGAAACTTCCTCCAGCGTTGACGGATTCCACCGGGGATTCTGGTCTTTGTCGATCAGAACTGGAGACACACAGAGATTCGTGACATTTAAACGCAGCAGAGACGGGTCAGCAGCGATTAAATAACAGCAGGAGATCACTTTTAATGGAGACACATCCTCTGCTGATGCAGGGAGGTAGAACATGAGAAGAAGATCTGCAGCTGATGAGAAAATTCATCTCATCCCTGCACAGATCCTCTGTTTTAGACAAATGAGCAGATTTTTATACCTTCAACTGGTAAATTATTCTAAAATCAGGTAAAACCTATATTATAATACATATAAATACCCCAAGTACTAAATAACTAAATTAGCCAAAAACTGAACTTATTTGGAGAAGACAGATTCATGTTTAAATCTGTAACCCAAATGGAAAGTGAACCCGTAGAGAACTGGATTAAACCGGCTTGAACTGCAGAATAAATAACTGGATTTTAACTGGACCACATCGAAGAGAATTAGAATTAAATTCAACTTCAATGAATAGAAATAAACTGGACTGAAATGGGCTGTAATGGAACCAGGCCTTCAGTGAGTTGGAACCAACCGATGTTAGCTGGTAATGGTAATGGTCCGATAAGTAAAATAATAACTTATGTTTACTTCCATCTTGTTGCTGTTTGTGTTTCTGGGGGGAGAGGAGGGGGGTGGTCATGTGGTATCTGTTTGGTCATGTGACAGTGATGGTGATGCAGTGCAGGATTGTGGGTCGTTTAACTGATGCAGGGAAGCAACATCAGCAGGTTATTTCACAGGTCATTTCACAGTGTCTAAAAGGGCAGAGAAATTCATATAATTTATATAATATCAATAAATATTGGTTTCCGGCCATAACAGCAATATTGATATCTGATATTATCTGGAATTTAAATAGGTTAAACTTAAATAAACTTCCCTGAGGAACCAGTAAAACCAGTAGAATGAATTCAGTGTAACTATGATTTGTATTTAAATATTTTCTTGGCTATCTTGAATTTTAAACACGTGGAAACGGAGCGGTAACTCACCTGCCCGGACGCCCTCATAGAAGTCATGGCCTCTCTGGAACAACAGAAACAAACCAATTAGAGGACCACTTTACACGTTTCAACGTCCAACAACCAAACAGCAAAGCAACTACTGGACCCCAATGTAACGTCCAGAGAAGCTGCAGAGACCCGTTCTCCTCAGTTGTCCTAATTTGCTCCATGCAAAATTAAATGTGTTTTCTGGTGTTAATTTCTGTGCATCAGCAGAGAGTCGCGTCACAGAAACATACAAATGATTAACATTTCTACATCAAACTATGTTTTATTCATGTTTTCATCAGTTCCAAATGTGTTTTTCTCCTCCTCCACACCTTGCATGGGCTCCTCAGCCAGAGAAAATGAAGCTGACTGAGGCTGAAACACATTTTGGAGGTTTGTACAGAAGTTCTACAGCTTTAAATAGAGTAGGGGAAGACGTGCAGCTTGGTCACCGTGGCCAGGACTCGGACCAGGGGCCAGCCTCTCTATACATGGGCCCCGCGCTCTATCACCAGCGCCGTGCCCAAGCCCATTGGGTTTTTACCATGCAGGCCTGGCTCAGCCGATACTCCATCACCAGCACGTCCTGCAGGCTCAGGGTGGCGCCCTCCTGCAGCTGTCTGAAGGTGATCTTCAGGGACGTGGGAGACATTTTGGACAGAGTCTAAAAGAAGCACAACCAGGAAGTGATCATCATCAGCACGGTTATTAGTCAGGGAGAAGAGGCTCGGTTCAGACAACAGAAAAAAACATTTCAATAAAAAGTCCAAAAGGACATGAAAAACGAATTCATCTGGCCTGGAAAAGCCTTGGAATCCTCTGGAGGAGTTAAGAGAGTCGCTGGGGAGAAGAACGCCTTTTTTCTCCTAAAACTGATTGAATGAATGAATGAATGAATGAATGGATGAATGAATGAATGAATGAATTGATGGATCAATGGATGGATGAATGAATGAATGTTTGGCTCTTTTGGCTCCAGGTTCCACGATAATCTCTCCTAACATGATGGGAGAACGACTGTTGGGTCAGAACCACTTAGATTCTGGTACAACAGCAGTTATAAATCGTAGCCAAATCTCAGAGGGATCCATCGTACCTGGGAAGCCAAGGGATATTCATCACACTGCCTTGTCATTTCCTTCTGCTGTGTGAGGGACCAGAGAGAAACCTTCAGAGGCTAGATGTTTTGGAGCTCCATCTTCCCTTCAATGATATCTGAGTACTTCTTACTCTGAAACAGATGCTTACTGTGTTTGAGCGCTATAATCGAGGGGGTGGGCATCACTTGACTTCTTCTGCAGGTTTTAACATATTCACCTCAAAGATGGTTTAATGTACAGAGCTGTCACTTTGAGTAAAATCCTTTAAAGAATCACCGTGGTTTGGCTGAGACGTCCGGCATTAAACTCTTAAACTGAGGTTAAAAATTCCTACTGTGTGACATTAAAGCCAAACATCGTCCTGATCTATAACACTCTGCTTCAGTGAACTGACCTTAAAGACCTGCACAGTTCCTCTCCTTGGAGTATAAATCAGCACAACAGTGAGAGTGATTTTAGTTCAGCAACAGATGGAGGACAAACCTCAGCTTGTTTCCTAGCAAACTCTGAACCGTCCGCCTTCAGGTTCTGTACGATTCCCTCCACACTGCTGGAGCCGAACAGCCTGGTGAGCGGGAAAAGAAAAGGAAAACGCAGGTTTACATCAGGAAAACAAGGTGCCAGGTGTTTCTACTGTGAGTTCAGTCAGGTTGACCAAGACCAGTTCAGTTACTGGTAATATTAAACCCAATTCTTGGAGTTTCTTGCCTCCATGAAACTTCTTTACGTGTCATTTTTTTGATGCTTCTTAAAACAGGAATAAAAAACTCACCTGTCAATATCAGAAATATGTTTGTCCAAAACAAAACCTTTGTCAGAGTCCAGATTACTCTGTGGACAAAAACAGGTGAAAAACTACATTAGATGCAACACCCTCCTCATTAAAGGCACCGCATGTAAAAAAAGTGTAAAAATCCATAAAATAAAATGATCTGTTATTGCAGCAACACAATCTCACACTGAACAACAGAAAAACACAACCTTTAATTTGAGAACATCTGTTCTGTGGGGAAATAAATCCATCTTTATCTAAAACTATCTTTCAACATATTTTGGTATCAATAAAATAAATGTAAATCAAAGATTTTTCTAAATAATTTACTTTTTTCCCTGATACCTACTGTTTGGTGGAGTGGAGACTCTGTGATGCTGTGGGCTTGACTGCCATCCAAAGGCTCGGGGAACCTTGTTACAATTCTTTGAAACCAGAACATTTTACACACAAACGGGGTTTGCTGTTGCAGAAAACTGGAAAGAGGTCGTTCTGGGGTCTTTCAGCAAGACGGTGATCTAAAACAGTCCATCCCAGGACAGGACCAAAAACACGCACACAGTCATGCCTAAGGACAATTCAGAGGAACCAGTTGGTCTAACAGTCGTGTTTTAAGACTGTGGGAGGAAACCTGAGTACCAAGGGGGAACCCAAAGATGCACGAGGAGAACGTGGAAAGTCCATGGAAAAAGACCCCAGGCCGGGGTTCGAACCAGGAACGTCATGTCGCAATGCAACACTGCTACCCACTGCTCCACTGTGCAGCCCACCTTAAATATCACACATATTACACTTAACTATTCGTTCCCTGTTTTGTGCAGTTCATAACGGCTGTCTGTGGAAGTTTGTGATTTTACAGGAAACTTTGGGGCCTTTATGGGTTTTAATTCAGTGTTGGTTTCTGACCTGCTTCTGGAAGGACTCCAGGAGTCTGGAAACATCCGCGTCGGATGGAGACTTCAGGTCCACAAGCTCCTTCTCCAGTTCTGGGATCTACGGAAGGAAACATTTTCTGAACCATTTTTATCAGAATCAATTGTGAACAAGTGTTTCACAGACGACGTGCAGCTGAAACCAGATATTTAAGTGAATAAAAAGACCCAGAGCCATTTAAATCACACTAAAGTTTTAGCTCAGTTAGGATTAACTAAATTATTTCCCTTTACTAAATACCGATAATTAGAGAGATATTATTTTTTACTTTCATACACCATGATTACTCTGCCTTTAAACAATTTGGGAATGTTTAGATAATGATGTCATCGCTTTGTAAGCTTTTGATTGGTTAATTTAAAGCATCTGAGTTAAATGGATGAACACCTGTGGATGCATTTTAAGGCAACACATCAAACTCTCTGCGTCCTTGTGTGACATCATGGAAAATCAAATGAATTGAGCGGAGACAGGCCACTCAGAGAAGAAGAAGCCATTACTCAGGGACAGAGACCTTCATTACTGGAGACATGTCCTGTGGTCTGATGAGACTAAACCTGCAGTGTTTGGACATAATGTCCATCGTTACGTTTAGAGGAAAAAGAGGGAAGCTGGAAGCCTGAGAACACCATCCTAACTGAAGTACGGGGGTGGCAGCATCATGCTGTGGGGGTGTTTAGCTGCAGGAGGGACTGGTGCACTTCACTGAATAGATGTTATCATGAGGAAAGAACATTATGTGGAAATATTGAAGCAACATCTGAAGACATCAGGCAGGAAGTTAAAGCTGGACACAGATGGGTCTTCTAAATGGACAATGTCCCTCTGCAGACCACCAGATTAGTTACTAAGAGGTTAAAGGACAACAAAGTCCAAGTTCTGGAGTGTCCATCACAAAGTCCTGATCTCAGGCCCAGAGAACATTAGTGGTCAGAGCACAAATGTTAACCTGACCCAGTTCCACCGGTTCTGTCAGAAGGAATGGACCAGAATTCCAGCAAACTGTTGTGAGAAGCTTTTGGAAGGAAACCCAGAACATCTGACCCAAATCAGACAGTTTAAAGGGTGATTCTACCAAATGCTGAGGAAAAAACGTTGCTTCTCACTATTCCAACATTTAGCAAATAAAACTATTTTAGCAGATCCTAACTGAGGCAGTGAGGATCAGAAGGTTCTGTGTCTTCATAGTGTATGTAAATATCTGGTTTCCACCATCACTGCTGTTAATGAAGAGTTTAAGATTTCTTCATGTTTTGAGGTAATTTTGGGAAAGTGTGCAGTGAAGCAGTCAGAGCTGTTGGTACATGTTGAGTAGTTCATCTGCCAGAAAATACTTTTTCTATTGAAGGAACATGATTTTTAAGGCTTGGTTCTGGTTCAGTGCTTCTGCAGAAACCATCCAGCAGACGGTACATCCTTAAAAGCCCAAGGTTATTGTCTGGAACAAACTCTGCTGCCTGCTGCTTGTGTTAAGCCAACAGCAAGACCCACACCTGGCCTTTGGGCCTGTCAGAATGTGTTGGCACAGCCTGATTCACCCACTGACTCAACATCTGGCCCAAACTGCACCCTTCATTCGTCCTGCAGCGCCAATCTGACACAGACCGTGATTGTGACTCATCTGTGTCTCCACTAGCTAAAGCTACATCACCTTCTTAGATTCTACAAAGTGAGTGGCGACTCCGGCTCGCTGAACATCACGTCCCTTCAGTCGGAAGCCCGTCAAGGCGAGGAACAGTCCCAACTTCCCCCGGAGCCTCGGCAGGAAATAGCCACCTCCTACATCAGGGAAAAGCCCTGTCAAAATAAAACAAGCACAGCTGCAGTGACTCTCGACTTTAAGGTCATTTTTAGGTTCCTGGAGTAGTTTATCCAACTCTTCATGGTCTTTATGAGTCTCTCTCGCTCTGCTCCTGTTGTTGGTTTATGACATTTAGGTGTTGGTGTTGGTGTGTGTTGGGTCAAAACAAGCAGATCTCCTCCATCAGTGTGGCTGGGCTCCTAAGATAAGGTGAGGAGCTCCATCATCTCTTAGAACAGAGCCTGTTCTGAGCTCCCCAATGGTCTTCTGCTTAGAGAGGAACCGCCTGATGAGTTCGGGGACTCCTTCCTTTGGCCGTATAGATTGTTTGTTTTGTGTTGGTTGTGGTGCCTGATTGTGTTGTTCAGGTGTTTGGATGTGCTGGCTAATCTCTGGAAGTCCACCCCATCCAGACGTGACCTCTGTTAGCTGCTGTTGTGAACCAACCAATGACAACAGTTTGTGCAGCAGACTAAAAACAGCTGAACATGCAGTTTATGATCATTTATGATTTCATTACTACCTGCTTCCCAAATCTGTATATTTAATATATCATATTTTAATAAATGTTTTATTTGATGTAGATATTCCTGAGATTCCTGTGGTCACAGAAGAAACTAGACGACATGAAGGGAAATCACAGGGACCGAATGAGTTGACCTGATTTATGGCTTAAAACATAATATTATAAATGTGTCAGATTATAGCTTTTGTTCAGGATGCTGAAGGGGGTGGAAATAAATCTGTTAATCCGGTTATAAGAAGAGTTCATGTATATACAGGAGACCAGCTGTTTGCAACATAAACGAGTGTAAATAAAGAGGTGAAAAGAGAAAAGGATGCTGCTTCTAAGGAAGGGGGGGGGGCTGGAAAGGCCTGAAGATGCTACATGTTGGGAACCTTCAGATTCAACTCAAGCAACACTGTTTATGTAAATTATTGAAGATGACTTTCAGAGTAATTAGGGCACACCTGCATTCATATAACAGATTACATCCTCTGAAGTAAAAAAACGTAAAACATCAGCAAGTTTAACTGAGATCATTCTAACATTCAACCAACTCGTTGCTTCATGATTTAGGACTTCATCTGCTCCTGAAGCTCCATGGATAATCCTACTTCAGGGGGAAAAACAGTGTGATTACACAGCAGCCAGTGAGAGAAGCTCCTGAGAGCAGGATCAGAGCTAGACCTAACATGAGGGGCAGCTATTCTCTGCTGAAGCACAGAGAACTTTTTCCTGTTGGAAGTGGGGTCATAGTGCAGCTGTAATAAAGATGCAGTGGCCTTCTAGATGCAGTGAATAAGTGGGCTGCAGACCATCTTCAACACGCACCTAATCTTGAGCTTGTTCCTACAAAAAGGGAACGTTTAGTCAGATATAGGTATGGGTCAGTTTTCCAGGTTTTAAAAAGGTCCAGATGGCATCCAGCCGTAACCTGTATCAACGTATATAAAGGTTTTAAAAAGTCTGGGTTTCACAACCATCAGAAGTTCCTACAGCATGATGACCTTTAATTGAGATGCCAGAGAACATAGGCTGTCCCTCCCCCACCTGTTGCTTTGCACTGCTAGACAGCTGGTTGAAAGAAGGCTGCTCCACTTTTATCTCACAAGACAGATTTGAGTGTTTGGAAATATTTCCAGTCTTAAACAAATCCCAGACAGTCCTGACGAGGAAGCTAAAGGAGCACCACCCATTACTCTTCTTCAGCTGCCAACTGCAGGCTCCACCTGATTTACCAGCTAATATCAGCTTGTTTTACACGTGTTGCTCTACAAGGACCAGAACATCAACCACAATAATATCTGGCTCAGATAGCCCTGGAACACTAGCAGGTTTTTATTCTATATTTTTGCTTAAATTTATAGGATTAAATTAGATTAACAGTGAATGCTGGCGATAGATGCCAGTGTTATAACTGTACTAATCTATATGTTCCATTATTTTAGCAGAAGTGTGAATTTGTTATTTTTATTCTTTAAATACAAGAAATTTGAAATTAATGTGTAAAATATTTGTGTAAATACTGTTAATCAGTGGGTTTTTTTCCAGTAAAACTCTCATACAGTTCTGGTTCAGTGCTCCAGCCCAGGCGTAGGTCCAGTTCTAAAACCATTAGTTTTCCATCCTAACATTTCTCTGTTTCCGCTGGAGACAGAGCGGAGTTTCCTGGAAGTGTGTAGCGCAAAGCAGCAATCCTAATTTTAGTGTTAATGAGGCTAATTTTTAGTTAAACTCTGTGATGATGTTGTGTTTGGAAGAAAACACCGAGACATGGTTGAACTGTTTCAAATCTTGCTGGGAACCTGCTCTCGTTAAACACCACACCTTGCTCCTTACCTTAAACCCGACCCTAAACCATCAGAACTGAAGCATATTGGTAGGTGGTTCTTTAGAGCCTGATCTAGTCCAGATCTCAGTGCTCTGAGGAAGAGAAGAGCAATGGGACCAACCCTTTCCTTGCATCATTTACCTGTAAGTTTATCTGAACCAACATGGTGGATGTTACGCCTCCTTAAAATGATCATTTGACTGAAGTTAAAAAAACAGGATTAAAAACGTAATTTTATTGCTTTTTTATCCTTTCTGGCAACAGCTTCAGCAAAATGGACGAAACTATGTTTGCACATCGACAACCTATGTTAAAATTAAGACTTCATGTTAAATCACAATCATCGTCATCACAACCTGGAGGTCACACAGGGCAGCAACATCTAGAATTTTTAAAGCACCATGTTTCCATGCGGGACATGATTATAACATATTTAGCTGGATGGATGGACTTTCTGCCCCTTGATGTCTGAACCGGATATAGAAGATACCGTCTTAGATACTAAAGCCTACAGAGAATGATGGGAACGTTCATGATCAACCAGCACCATTACTGCAATTTTACACAGTAATATTCATTTTATTTATATAGCGCCAATTTACGACACATGTTGTCTCAAGGCACCTTACAATCAATATTACAAATGTTTATTGTAATAGGAGGGGGAAGCAGTGCTTCGCCAACACTGTCTATAGTGGGGGTGGGAGGCTGCTGACCTCGACTGAGGACATTATCTGGTGGTGGAAGGAGTACTTTGAGGATCTCCTCAATCCTGCCATCACGCATTCCCTGGTGGAAACAGATGCTGGGGATTCGGGGTTGGACTCTTTCATCACCCAGGCTGAAGTCACCGAGGTGGTTAAAAAGCTCCGCGGTGGCGAGGCTTCGGGGTGGATGAGAGCCGCCCTGAGTACCTCAAGTCTCTGGATGTTGTGGGACTGTCGTGGTTGACACGCCTCTTCAACATTGCGTGGCGGTCGGGGACAGTACCTCTGGACTGGCAGACTGGGGTGGTGGTCCCCCTTCATAAGAAGGGTGACCGGAGGGTGTGTTCCAACTACAGGGGGATGGCACTCCTCAGCCTCCCTGGTAAGGCCTACGCCAGGGTATTGGAGAGGAGAGTCCGGCCGATAGTTGAACCTCGGCTTCAGGAGGAGCAGTGTGGTTTTCGTACCAGCCGTGGAACACTGGACCAGCTCTATACCCTCTACAGGGTACTCAAGGGCTTATGGGAGTTTGCCCAACCGGTCCACATGTGTTTTGTGGACCTGGAGAAGGCATTCGACTGTGTCCCTCGTGATGCCCTGTGGGGGGTGCTCCAGGAGTATGGAATCGGGGGCCCTTTATTAGGGGCCATCTGGTCCCTGTACGAGCGGAGCAGGAGTTTGGTCCGCGTTGCCGGCACTAAGTCAGACCTGTTCCCGGTGCATGTTGGACTCCGGCAGGGCTGCCCTTTGTCACCGGTCCTGTTTATAACTTTTATGGACAGGATTTCTAGCTGCAGCCAAGGGCCAGAGGGGGTCTGGTTTGGGGACCAGTGGATTTGGTCTCTTCTTTTTGCAGATGATGTGGTCCTGCTGGACCCCTCTAGCCAAGACCTACAGCATGTACTGGGGAGGTTCGCAGCAGAGTGTGAAGCGGCTGGGATGAAGATCAGCTCCTCCAAGTCAGAGGCCATGGTACTCGACCAGAAAAGGGTGGGGAGAGGGACCTCTGGGTGTCTCTGCTTAGTCTGCTGCCCCCGCGACCCGGTCCCAGCTAAGCAGAAGAAGACGAGTACGAGTTTATTGTAATATCAGCAAGTTTTTGAAGATGATCTTGTTCCTGTTGGGAATTTATGCTCTGAGTTCCTAAGAGGTGATCTTTGCATATGAATCATTCTGTTTGTGAAAGTTGAATTTCCAAAACCCAGCCGACTCGGACTAAGGCTATGAGCTGTCAGATGAGCTGCATCATCTCAACCATATCAGCCCATTTCCATCTATAGTGATCTATCTGATCTAAAGACCAATCCAAGTCTGACCATCTCAACCTTTAATGATCAACCAGGTTCTTTTCTTTATCAATATCAACCCAAACATTTCTGCTCATTCAGGAGGCGGAGACGACGAGTTAACAAGTTGTCAGCTCAGCACTATTTCTATGCCTCAATACAATCCATCATCAGGAACCCAAATCAATTACTGCCTCATTTCCTCACAGCGCCCTTTGTGGCCTTTGAGAAAATCCCACACAACAAACAGAGAGCATCAGGACCACACCGTTCCTCCCATCATCACCACACTCATTTCCTGTCTGCTGACAACATAATCTTCCCCCTTAACTCGCTCCTGGCGTTCATGTCCATCCATGGCTCACCAGCTGAGGATTGCTTTTTCTTCAACACACCTTCAGAATGACCCTCATGAGAGCGGTTTGGCAGCTGACAGTGCAAATCTATTTCCGACCCTCAAATGTTCCCCTGAATGTACCAGAAAACAGAGCATCTCTGAGTTTGTCACCTCACTCCTAAGAGGCACGATGTGATCTGAGCAGAGACGTCTGCCAGCTCTTTTCCCACTGAATACCAGAGGAACGGACCTGCTACTCATCTCTTTATATTTCCTTCCAAACAGGTCGACCTTCTTATATTTAACACGGACTTTATCACCAGCTCTTCAGGGTTTTTGAAGGTTTTATTTAAACTGTAGCTGCTTTTTTACTTCTTTTCTGTCTTTAAGCCACTGGCCTCTGACCCATGAATCCTTCAGGATTAAAAGACTGCTGAACCCAATGAATGACCCACTGTTGTGTTGGCAGACAAACACCAAGAACCAAGCCATTCACTTTAAAATAAAAGGATGCAGAAGATGAGTTTGATGGGGGAAGGTCGTATTTTTGCAGGGAAACAGTAATCAACGGAGCTTTAAGAGCAGCTTCAGACTGGGTGAAGTTCTTCATCGATTAGAACCTGACTGGATCAAAGCAAATGTGGAAAACGTCATTCAGTGTGAACATTATCATGACTTCTCCCCACATAGGTTACCTGCTGCTGCATCCTCACCACACTTCATACATGAAAAGGTCACTTTATTAGGTACGGCTTGCTATTACGGGTTGGACCCCCGCTGCTGTCAGAACTGCCTTAATGTTTCATGGCACAGATTCAACAAGGTGTCAGAACCAGTCTTCAGAGGTGATATGATGGCATCCCACAGCTGCTGCAGGTTGGTGCGCTGGACCTCCATGATGAGAACCTCCTGTTCCACTGAATCCCAAAGATGTTCTGTTGGACGGAGATCTGGTGACTGTGGAGGTCACTGGAGTACAGT
The DNA here is from genome assembly GCA_036173005.1 of Crenichthys baileyi. NCBI lineage: Eukaryota > Metazoa > Chordata > Actinopteri > Cyprinodontiformes > Goodeidae > Crenichthys > Crenichthys baileyi. The sequence goes on along the minus strand of JAHHUM010000296.1, from coordinate 9,962 downwards.
GAAGTCTTTGTCATGTTCAGTCTGAGATGATCTGAGCTTTGTGACGTGGAGCATCATCCAGCTGGAAGGAACAGTCAGAAAATGGGTCCAGTGTGGTCCTAAAGGGATGGAGATGGCCAGCACCAATACTTAAGTTAACTGTGGGGTTTAGATGATGCTCAGTTGGTACTGAGAGGCCCAAATTGTGCAAAGAACTATTCCCCACGCCATGACACCATCACAACCAGCCAGAACCATGGATGGATGGCAGGATGGATCCATGGTTTCATGTTGTTTCCACCAGATTAGTCCAATATGTTCTGGTCCAGTTCTGGTGTTTCTGTGTGAATTCTAGCCACAGTTTCCTGTTCTTAGCTGACAGGAGAGACACCTGGTGTGGTCTCCTGCTGCTGTAGCCCATCTCTTCAAAGTGTAATGAGAGTGGTTCTTTGAGCTACTGGTGCCGTTCTATCGTCTGGAACCAGTCGGCCCATTCTCCTCTGACCTCAACCAGGCCTTTTCATCCACACAGCTGCTGCTGACTGGATATTTTCTCTTTTCCAGAGCATCCTCTGTCAAGCTGAGAGATGGCTGTGTGTGAAAATCCCATCACATCAGCAGGTTCTGAAATACTCGGAGCGGTCTGTCTGGTACCAGCAACCGTGTCACGCTCAGAGTCTTTTCACCATTCTGATGCTCAGTTTGAACTTCAGCAAGTTGTCTTTAACACGTCTAGATGCTAAATTAAAGAGTTGGTCCCATGTTAGCTGTGTGATATATGATGATTAATAAATATTTCCATACTCAGTTTTCTTTCTAGACCCAAAGGATAAAAATCTGATTCCTTTCTTTATTTTCCAGACTGTATAGAAACCATGTGGACAGACCCTGAACCGCTGCTGCTTCAATGCTCCATAACACGAACCAGGGAGCTCACCGTGTTTTAAATACACCCCATAACATCTCACCAAGACCATGTTCTGGCTGATTTCTTCAGAGCTTCTGGATCTTAGGCTTTTGTTTCAGCATTCCCTTGGTTGGTTCTTTGCAAAGCTGTCTCTTATGTGTCGACACAATATTGGTTGATCTCTTGAGTTTATTAACCTTTTTTCTGGTCTGGTGAAAAAGGTAAAAAAGCAGCCAGAAACCAAAGAAACCACTGGAAGACCTTTAGAGAACCTGAAGAACTGTTGATCTCTGTGAAAGATCAATATAACGTCTGGCTTCTTAATTAACCGTCTGAAAAGGTACAGAGAAGATTAACCATCTGGTTACTTCTTAATTCCCAACGGGATAAATCTGTATAATCACACTGCATGCAACTCCCATTTCTGTCCATCGTGACCAGAAACACCAACATAAATAAAAAGCAGTTGGATGGAGATAACAACATGCATGTTTATATTTTAATTTGTTACTAATCTCCTCAGAACCTCAGGATAAAGCTATCTGTCTGTTACTGTGAATTAGCTGAAGGACCAGACCTCAGCTTAAAGAAGCTGCACTGTGGCTGAACAGGAAGAACCCACCTAAAAAGAACAAAAACAAAGACTGGTTCTGAGAAACAGAACCAGAAACAAACCCCAGTTCCTCAGCAAGATATGTATCACATACAATAAGCACAAACCCAGAGAGCAAAGTGAACCGGAGTCAAATTCCTTGTTTGTATGTATGAACTTGGCAATAAAGCTGATTCTGAAAATGTTTCACATTCCAATAATATCACTTATTTTCTGGTTTTCTTACACGGTGAAAGGATACTTATGTGTTTGAACCCAGAATTTCATCAAGACAATACAGACGAAGCAGACTGAAAGAGGAAAGTTCATGTATCCTGGTGTCTCATTCCTCAGTGAAGCCAGGTTGGATCAGCAGCTAGATAGAAGGATCAGTGCTTCATCTGCTGTCATGAGGTCTGTGGTGGTGAAGAATGAGCTGAGCGTCAACTGACAGGTGTCTCCTGCTCAATCTTTATGAGATGTGGATCATTCTCAGTATGACAAGATCTTGGAAACAAACAGCTGAAATGAGCCTCCTCTGCAGGGTGGCTGGGTCAGGCCTTGGAGATCACATGAGGAGCTACATCATCTGGAAGGGCTTTGGAGAAGAGCCACTGCTGCTCAATATCTATAGGAGTAAGCTGAGGGGGTTCTGGCATCTAATCAGGATACCTCCTGGATGGTTTTCTGGGCACATCCCACTGGGAGGAGTTAGGGGGTCAGAACCAAAGCTTTCTGATTGGACTTGTTACCAGGCAGCCTTTTGCGGCTGGATTTCCAGTGAGAAACAATACTTAAGGCGGAGTAAGGTGGAAGTAGCAGCGGGTTTATTCGGGCGCAGCACCATTCAGCCTAACAGCATCCAGCCTCCTAAAAGACACAACTGCAGCCTTACATGGGCACAGCTGATAAAGGACTAACCCATTCTTCCCAACTTCCATCTCAAACATACATTTTATCAAATATATACACATATTCCCCCTTACTTTTTATAAATATTTTAAATTGTTAGACCTACACCCAAACAGCATAAAACCCCACAAAAACTATGTGGACAAATCCCCCACACTTTTCCATGGTCTCTCCCAGATCCTATAAATGGTGTCTGGACCCCCGGGGAAGCATTTGTCCAAACACCCTGGAGAGGACACAGAAAAGACAGGTGAGTTACTTTCTTAGCACCACAACACTTGCAATCACACTCTTAACTGATTTTACACCAACATTTGCTCAAGTTTCGAAACAGTCGACCTTATTTGCTCTGAATAACAATTCTCTTTTCACAGACAACCACCCCACTTCTCAATGAGGAGCAGCTGTGCAGAGCCTGGAACAAAAGGCTACATGCTCATTATTAAAATACTCAATAAATAGTTAAAACTTCTTGTGTGAAAATGATTATTTATGTGCAAATCCTTGCTTAAAGTGCAAAGCTAAATAAAGTGTTTGTTAAAGTGCTAAAGTGCAAAGGTGCTCTTAAAGTGCTATGAGTTAAATAAAATAAAAATAGTCCCAGTAATGACAACCTCTTCATTACTGGACTATACAGGGGTTGGACAATGAAACTGAAACACCTGTCATTTTAGTGTGGGAGGTTTCATGGTTAAATTGGACCAGCCTGGTAGCCAGTCTTCATTGATTGCACATTGCACCAGTAAGAGCAGAGTGTGAAGGTTCAATTAGCAGGGTAAGAGCACAGTTTTGCTCAAAATATTGAAATGCACACAATATTATGGGTGACATACCAGAGTTCAAAAGAGGACAAATTGTTGGTGCACGTCTTGCTGGCGCATCTGTGACCAAGACAGCAAGTCTTTGTGATGTATCAAGAGCCACGGTATCCAGGGTAATGTCAGCATGCCACCAAGAAGGACGAACCACATCCAACAGGATTAACTGTGGACGCAAGAGGAAGCTGTCTGAAAGGGATGTTCGGGTGCTAGACCAGATTGTATCCAAAAAACATAAAACCACGGCTGCCTAAATCACGGCAGAATTAAATGTGCACCTCAACTCTCCTGTTTTCACCAGAACTGTCCGTCGGGAGCTCCACAGGGTCAATATACACGGCCGGGCTGCTATAGCCAAACTCATCCCAATGCCAAACGTCGGTTTCAATGGTGCAAGGAGCGCAAATCTTGGGCTGTGGACAATGTGAAACATGTGTTGTTCTCTGATGAGTCCACCTTTACTGTTTTCCCCACATCCGGAAGAGTTACGGTGTGGAGAAGCCCCAAAGAAGCGTACCACCCAGACTGTTGCATGCCCAGAGTGAAGCATGGGGGTGGATCAGTGATGGTTTGGGCTGCCATATCATGGCATTCCCTTGGCCCAATACTTGTGCTAGATGGGCGCGTCACTGCCAAGGACTACCGAACCATTCTTGAGGACCATGTGCATCCAGTGGTTTAAACATTGTATCCTGAAGGCGGTGCCGTGTATCAGGATGACAATGCACCAATACACACAGCAAGACTGGTTGAAAGATTGGTTTGATGAAACATGAAAGTGAAGTTGAACATCTCCCATGGCCTGCACAGTCACCAGATCTAAATATTATTGAGCCACTTTGGGTGTTTTGGAGGAGCGAGTCAGGAAACGTTTTTCCTCCACCAGTATCACGTAGTGACCTGGCCACTATCCTGCAAGAAGAATGGCTTAAAATCCCTCTGACCACTGTGCAGGACTTGTATATGTCATTCCCAAAACGAATTGACGCTGTATTGGCCGCAAAAGGAGGCCCTACACCATACTAATAAATTATTGTGGTCTAAAACCAGGTGTTTCAGTTTCTTTGTCCAACCCCTGTATATTCCTTCTGGCTTGGAAAAGCCTTGGCATCTTCTGGAGGAGTTAAGAGAGGGTCGCTGGGGAGAAGAATGTCTTGGTTTTCTCCTACAGCTGATACCTCCTCAGACCAGCCTTCAATCACCGGAAGGAAAATGGATAAAAAAGGATGGATGGATGGATTTTAATGATGCAGTCGCTAAATCTCAGGGAGAGTGATTAGGAACATATTCATGATGGAAAACAGGAAATGTGTTTTATTCCAAGTGATTTTGTCATCATGTGGCGTTCAGAAACACACATCAACGGACCTTGAACAAGTTTTTTCATGCACAGATTTAAACACCTCACTATTCTGATCAAGACAGTTAAAAAGGTGACATTAGATGCATTAACATTGATGCTAGCTGTCCTGCCTTTGTCCGCAGCCTCACTGCTGGCTCTCTATCAGCTGAATATAAACAGAAATAGGCCTAAACACTGAGCTGCTGCTCCTGCCAGTGTGCGGGTCGGTGCTGAGTGAGTAGAAAAGAGATGGAGAGAAACAGGGGCAGACGACACAGAACAAGGAAGTTCTGCCCAGTCAAACTAACCAAGCCTGGATCAGCTTGGTTAAAATGTGTTGCAGCTTGGCGGTCTTACCGATGGCGGTTTCCGGCATGGCGAACAGCGTCTTCTCAGTGGCGACCCGGAACCGTCCATGAACTGACAGACCAACACCCTGCAGAGAGCAGAGTATATAAATCAGAAGCTCAGGCTGGTCAAAGAGAAAACCTCACATTTCAAGATAATTCCAAAAATAACATCATGAACTTTAAAACAAACGATAACGACCTAAGGTTTGTAACTTTGAGTTTCAGGTTTTTGCTATGAGAGCCCATTTAGCTCCAGCACAAGCTTGTTACTACTTTTAACTTCCGATTTTTCTTAAAGTCATCCCTATCAGACAGTTCATCTGCTGGTGTCATTCTTGGCCTCTTCATTTTTCCTTTGGCCATTAAAGTCATTTTCTTCAGAAAAACTCCACAATACGTCATTATGGGCAACCGAGAAAAGAAAAAGCTGCCAAAAGAAGCAGTTAACACAAGATAACAGGAAAGCCTGGCTGTATGGAAGGAAAATATCTCCCCTGGACTGAGCAGATCCAGAATGAGCAGCTGTTGGATTACAGCAGACAGGCTGACTTCACCTTGCTGTTAGCTACCAACAGACAAGACAAAGAGCGAACGAAGGCCCGGTTCTGTTTGACAGATGAGCAGAGAAGAATAAAAATATCAGAGAAAACAGACCTCTGTCAGAAGTAGTCCAGAGGCCGATCGTGAGGAAAACAACTAACTCACTTGGCTGCTCACCACATTTTAATTGGTTCTCGGCCTCCATGAGACTCGGGTTCTGGCCTCCGGATCAGCTGAGGGTTGATGATGATAGCAGCAGGTTGTTCAAAGACAGATCCGTTGCTTTTAGCAGTGAAAACAGAAAGAACTGGTGCTGACCATAGACCAACATTCAGCTAAACCAGCCATACCTGACTGGTTCACCTCAACCAGTCAGGTAGAAAACCTCCAAATGAGTATCCTGAGTTGAAAGCCAGCCACTCAGCCCCTCAATATTTTTTATACATTTAGATATCAGTCCAACAAGTAAAACTGGCCCGATACTAATAACCGATGTTTAATTCCATCTTTTTGCCGTTTGTTTTTCTGGATGGGAAGGTGAGGGGTTGGTCATGTGGTATTTGTTTGGTCATGTGACAGTAATGGTGATGCAGCACAAGATTGTTGGGCGAACCAATGTCAGCGGTGTGGTTGTTTATTCACATGCAGAAAGGGTAGGGAAATACATATAAAATGGATATTATAGGTAAATATCGGTTATCGGCCCATATTTTCATATCGGTGCATCCCTGATCCGTTCTGGTAACTGACTTTAATTAATTGTTCAAGTTCTTCCATTTTTGGTGCTAAGGTCACATTTTAATTGTTTTCAGATGAATTTGAACAAATAAACAGTAATTTACTGAGATTCCTTTAAAGAACAACCAATTTTAACTCCATCCTGGCTCCACCAAAACTGATGGGTCACTGTATTAAAAGGCTGTAAATGGAACTAGATGATCTAGCGCAGTTTATTTCCTGTTTATTTCTAGTCACCACATCATGAAATCTTTTATCCTGAAAGCCACTGATTTACTGAATAATATGAAGTTACTGAACTGATTGTCAAGCAAAATATGCTGCTGGGCTCCTAACGGAGCACCAACAATCTAAAAGCCAGTGGTTTTTACGTTGTTTTTCATTAATATTTAATAAAAGCTGAAACATATAAAAATATCCTTTTCTGTTTCTTGATTTTAATTCTCTTTTCCAAACTTTCTGGAAATAGGGAATTAGTTAAAAAGCAGAGCAGGGTAATGAAAGGAGCCCAGCCAGGAGGGGATATTCAGGCACCGCCTTATAAGGACACGTCTTGTCTTTCTGCTGTAAACATTGAGACGGAGGACAGTCCTCATGTCTCCTGCTTTACCGGTTTAATTTACAACCTGCTGACTGGAAAACTGGAACCAAATCCACCAGGAACAGAACCAGAATCAGACTTCAGGACGGTTCTCTCTACGGCGGTAAAGAGACTAAAGGAATGAGTGACATCTGTTTGAAAACTGCCCGGAGTTTTTCCCTTCAGCAGAGCTCTGCACAGACTCTGGAAGGTGACAAACCTCTGGCCTCAGCCTCTGTTTTGGCACCATCGTCTCGTCGTGTCATCAGGCGACACGGATGTGATGAAATCAGTAATCTGTCACCCAGAGGTCAGAGTTGACAGCCGCACAGCTCAGGACAAACATCCATAAAACATGCAGCTGCGGCTTTATGAGCCCGCTACGTCCGAGGGACGAGGTCCGATGAACAGTCAGACTGTTTGTGTGTCTCGGACCTGCTGATCACCCAGCCTTCACTCTCTCACAGTTTGTAAGGAGACGTCGCTCTATGGGAGGCTTCTTGCTCCGAGCCTGGAGCAGGTCCAGGAACAGGGACTCTAGTGCCTGGTGGACCTTTCCATATTTAGAACCGGTCTGTTTCTGTTACACACCATCGATCACCCTGAGGACAGCCTACGTCAACATCAGCGTCGTTTCTGCACTGAGGTGACCTGAGATGGCTTCGTTTACAGGCTCAGAAGCTCAGAAGTGGACACTCTGACTTTTTTCTGATGGGAGGAGGGTCAGAGCTGCATGCGTCACATTCAGGAACCTCATTCCAGCCACTTAGTTTTTACAGTGTTCCTGAAAAAATAAAAACCTGCTGCAGATCCTGACAGAAGAAGATAAAACGTATTATTCTTACAGTTACAACGGGTTTGCTTTCGGTCAACAGCACAGGTCTAAATTTAAACCAGAATCCAGCAGCCGCATTAATGTTTAGTCACCTTAGGTTCCCTCCAATCAGAGGCCACCTTCCCCCCCCCCGGGCAGCAGGTAACTGAGGCGCAAAGTTCTCTACTGACACCTACTGGCATAAATTATCATCACATCTCATTCAATAGAAAAATAGTTTCAAGCTTCACATTAGACTAATCAGGGTGAATTAAATCAAGCTGAAATATAGAGTTAAACTCACCCCTCCCATTGTTATTCCATCAATAATGGCCACATACGGCTTCCTGCAGGACCCTGAGCAGAAGAAATAAGACCGGAAACACCTGTTAGCGCATGCAAATGGTCCCCTTCAAAATTATGATGTGGAAGTGCATTTATGATACAATCTGTTAGTCAATCACACGTAATCCCAATAAAACATACTAAAGTCTGTGGTTTTAACAGGACAAAAGGGGTGTGAATAATTTTGCGATATAAATAGCTGAGCATAAAATGCTAAAGCAGACCTATAGCGTTGTTCAAAATATATTCTTCACGAAAAAAGTCCTGCGCCAGGGAATTCCCGACCTTTCCTGCTTCTGTGACCGCTGGGAGGAAAACCAGACAGAAAAATCAGGAAGAATAAAAGGAAAACTCCTCAGAAAGGAAAGGTGACTGAACCTTGAGGTTGACCTCTCACCTCTGATGTCTCCTCCAGCACAGAAAGCTTTCCCACCTGCTGCTTTGATGACCACAATGTCTGTCTCAGAGTCATTTTCCCACTTCTGGAAACAAACAGTAAATTATGAGGACTGAACATGTTCTTAGTTCAAATTAGAGTAAAATAACAAATAATATTAAATATCTGAGTAAATTTGTCCAACAGCATCTGGAGGTGTTTTACTGTCAGATCTGAGCCTGTTTTTCACACCAGCCTGACCTGACAGTTATAGGAGCTGTGGCTTAATCTACCTGTAATCAGCCAATCAGAAGGCAGGTTATAAAGTTAAATAATATAAACCTTTATTTTATCTTCAGTGCTGAGCTGCGGATGAAACAAGCAGCAGCCAAAGCTTCTGATTTCAGATTTTTCTATAATTATTTCACTTTGATCCACTACTGCAGCTGCAGCTTTGAACTCTACTCTCAGACCTTCCTGCAGGTCAGTAACTGAAACCTCAGCAGAGATGTGTTTCATTTACAGGACTAAAGGTTCTGTCAGCTAATGGGCTCAAACAGAACCAGGATTGTATGAAAGAGGAACATCCTGGTGGATTAGCTGCCTTATGACCCAAATTATATAAAGATGACTTGAATTTATGTTGACTTTAAACTTCGTCACAAAGTGTGTGATTAATGAAAACTTCGATCAAAGACAACTTCAGTATTTAGCTGTTTTTTTCCTATATATGTAGGTTTTTACAGTGCAATAATAATTTAAAATGCAAAAGGAAAAAAACTTCCTGATTCTGATCTGATGGTAACAAGGTCTAAAGTGACCAAAGATGAGATTTGACGCTTTTATGTCAAAATGTTGATTTCTGTGGATAAAAATTATTAAAACATGTGAATAAGAGCAGCTGTCTTCAGCCGTTATAAAATATAGTTTATATGAACAAAGACAGCAGGAGAGAATAAAACGGATCTATAATCTCTACGCTGATTAATGAATATTGTCATGATCTGGATGCACCGATATCAAAATTTAGGCTGATATTGAAATCCGATATTAATATAGGTGTTATGGCCAATAGCAGATTTAATTTATACAGTATTGTGCAAAAGTTTTAGGCAGGTGTGAAAAAAATGCTGTAAACAAAGAATGCTTTCAAAAATGGACGTGTTGATAATTTATTTTCATCAATCAACAAAATGCAGTGAATGAACAACAGAGAAATCTAAATCAAATAATATTTGGTGTGACCACCCTTTGCCTTCAGAACAGCATCAGTTTCTAGGGGCCACTTGCAGACAGTTTTTGAAGGAACTCGGCTGGTAGGTTGTTCAAACATTTGGGAAAATAACCACAGATCTTCTGTGGATGGAGGCTTTCTCAGATCCTTCTGTCTCTTCATGTAACCCAAGACACACTCCATGATTTTGAGATCAAGGGCTCTGTGGGGGCCAGACCATCACTTCCAGTAAAGTCTGTTTTCACGACGAAGATCGTTTTTGTGGCTTTGCTGTAGTTTTGGGGTTCGCTCACTTAGCATTTTTTAAATGATAAAAATTAACAATCATATTTTTTTTTCTGAAAGTATTCTTTGTTTACAGCATGTTTTCACACCTGCCTAAAACCTTTGCACAGTACTGTATATCTCACTACTCTTTTTCATCGTGAAAAAACG
>JAHHUM010000295.1:1441265-1477054 GCA_036173005.1 Crenichthys baileyi | reverse complement strand
TTTTATATCAGGTCTTGAGAAAATATGTGTATTTTCATTATGTCTGCACACATATGGAAAATCATCAGATTTTTACCTAATTTAAGTAAAAGAAATGCTAGAAACATTCAATCAGTCAACCCTTAATACAGATTTTATTTATAGAGCACTTTAACAGGAAGTGTTTTACAGAAATAAAAGCAAAGCAAAAACCATGCAAACAATCAGCAGTCTCACCAAAAAATTCAAAATTATTATAATGAAAAATGGTGTATCAGTCATAATTTAGAAAAGAATAGAGATAGATATAAAAAATATGAACCCACAATTTCCAGAACACTAAAAATTTATTTCTATCATAAGAAAAATAAATTGTTCAAACATAGTCTTTTTTTGTTTATAATAAGATCTAAATGGTAGAAAAAGTCTAATTAAAATGACACATCCTTAATCAAATAAACAAAATGTAAACATTTCACAAACAGATTAAGAAATAAAGTAAAACATGGATACAATTAAATGTCTTTGCTTACTTGACACTGAAGTCTTGTTTAAAATGAATAAGGTCTATTCTTTGTGATTGCCAAAGAAAAAAAACTTGACTTCAGTTTAATTTAAATGTGTGCTACGGATCCAACATACCTGGAAATATTTAGCTGGTTTGTAGCTTTGTTGAGAATACATCTAAAGAATATCTAAGTGGTTCATATATGGTTTAGATTGAACTGCATGTGGCTATCCATCAGTACATTGTAAATGTGTTAATAACTTGTCATATTTACTTGGGATAAATCGATTGATCGGCCAGCCGGTCGATTCGATATTTGCACGTGACTCTGATCTTATCCACTGATCTTATCTGGCAATCTTATCTACTTGTATAACCTATTGAGCAAGTTTAGTTTCTTTTTTAAAATGTGAAAAATGAAAGACGAAAGGCACTGCAATGCTCTAGTAGTACCTCATGTTCAGTTAAAACAACTGTGTATCTTTTCACGGGTATCGTTCAATGTTTTTCAATAAAATAAAACTTTGTATTGTGATGTTTTAACACCTGACAGTCAGTTATATAAATAAATCCATATCGACCAAGATCAGAATCGGCAGGTCAGGCTTTATAGAGATCGTAATCGTCCAGAAAACTGCAATCGGTCAATATTTACCATTATTCTTGCTCATAAGAAAAAAACAAATCTGCACATTGATATTATTACCAGAAAATCACACAAATGACAAGAGCATTTAATTAGTTCATAATTCTAAACTAAATCAATGTGTCTTTTTAGTTTTGGTTAATTCTTTCTGTTCTTGGACTTTTTAAAAGGCTTTCTTCTGAACTTTATGACATATTAATTTTAAGTCTAAGCTTAGACCACTTCTAGACCAGATAGATTTGCTTGACCTAACTATTTAGATATAAATCACGACTATGAATACACATTTACTTAATAAGGACTAGACATAGCTTGTACATTGAAAACAGGTCTATTGGATACCAAGCATGTACTGTTGGATCATTTTTCTTAATTAGTAACTTAGAAAAGTACAAAACTTTGTTCTAAATTCTGTTTTAGGTTATAGTTTTTTAAAGATCTGAACATTTGGCTTGTAGAGTATTTAAAGGAAAACTTTGCTTTAAAGTTAAGGTGTCATGGTATGAAATCTTTGGACTTGGTTTGTGTTTTTGTGTTAACTGTTGCTTTGGTCTATGTTTCCATTTATTTGTTAATTAGTTCCACCTGTCCCTTCTGCCTCCTTGTCTCCTTGCCACACCTGTTCTTAGTTCCTGTGATTACCTGCCTTTGTTTTCTCCCGGGAATATGAGTTGGTCTGTGTTCTTTGTTCCCCGCTGGTTCCTCCGTCACTATTCCTGGTTCTGTTTCTCTACATTTTCCTGCAGAGAACTCTCATGTAAGTTTTTGTCTGGATTCTTGTAGTACCTGCAGTTACTCGCTACGTGTTTGGAAATACCTCTGGAAATAAATTCTGAAGACTCTTACAAATATGATGCTCCCAAGCTCTTGTCTGCGCTTTGGTCCGATCCGAACACAGAACGTAACATAAGGTCATTTTATTATTAAAATGATTGATGATAAAAATATTACCTAATAATGATTCGATCAACTGGTATTGCTTTTATGTCAGATTTAGCACATATTTTGTCACATGATGCCAGATTCTGTTTCCACTGGAACCCTGTTCAACAACATTACACTCAGTGTCTTTTAAGGAGAACAGAAAAATGGTTTCATACAGTTTTATGCTTTCACTGACCTTATGTGCAGCACTAGCTGTCAAAATATTTTCTGAATGTCCTTTGCCACATCTCAACGGATTTAAAATCTGTTTTCATAACACCACTGTTTCTCCTCAGAAGTGAAGTTGTCGTCTGTTTTCTGCCTCACTTCTTGTCAGTTTCTGAACCTGAGTCAGCCACTGGCAAACTCAGTGCCTGTGATTGGCTGACAGAGCCAGTCACATGCCTCAGAGATACAGTGCAACAAAAAATGTGAACATTTTGTTGCGGTATAAACAGTCTGACAATGTTGGCATTTAGGTATGGGTAACAGCTCCTGTAGAGTTTAAAAGAACATGAGAGAAAAGAGAAAGATAGAAAGCTTAAAACTGGTTGCACACATCAAGAGAAGGGGTGTAATTAAGATGGACAAAAATCTAGATTTACTAAAATGAGCAGAAATGAGGTGACAGATGAAAAGGAAACAGTAGTAAGGAAAGCATTCAGTTGAGGTAAATCCTGTGTTTTGTTGCTGCTGCTGTTCTGTTGACTGTCCAGCCCTGCCTATCTGAGGCTATCAGGCCTATCAGCCCATCTCCCGCAGTGCTGTAGTCAGCACTAATCACATTTTATGGCACTGAGATGAATGGGAGGCCTCAGCTCGGAGCCGAATCGATCCCAGGCCAGATAGACCAGTACCGTCAGGCTCCAGCCTGGACCGACGAGATATTTGCTGTAAAGGCAAAATGACAGAAAACATGTAGGACAGAAACAGAGATCAACCAAGCTGAGGAATAACAATATTCATTGGAGATCTGCTTTAATATCATGTACACATATGAAAACAAATGGAAGAAGAAGCCCCCATGCAGCATAAACAGGTGTGGTGGCACAAACTACTGCTGTCCCTACAGAGTTTTTTAACAAGTTTTTTTTATTAGAAGCTGTTTCTTATCTGTCCAATTTCCTTTCTCTAAAAGGTCTTCTGTGACTTTAATCTACACCAGTAGAAGGTGTTGTTGGTAAGTGCTGCCTTTGCAATTTTTCAAGGAGTGTTCATGAAATGTGTACAGGCACCGTGATTAGATTTTTCACCATGTCTAGAATAATCTGAGTTCACATAAATTTCCTGTCAGGTTAAAATAAGCAGGAAATTAAACAGTCCAAAAGTAAAAGCTTGAACAAATAATCCAACCAATTGTAGCTACAGTATAAGCAAGAGACTGCGCTATAAAGATATCAGTGGGTTTCAGGGAAGAACCGGGCTGTTGGAGTGTTTCATCCAGCTAAGCCTTGCTAACTCGCAGCCTGAGCCAAGGGAATGGGGAACAGTAAAAGCCCGTGATATTGGAAGTGAGATGGCCATTTTGAAGGAATGTAAGCTGGTGAAACAGATTTGGTCTCCCTCAATCAGCTTAGCAGCTTTGTGGAAATTGGCTTCACCGTAGCACCGGTTATGATGGGTGGCTGGATGGATAGATGTCTCTTTTTTGTACGTCTTTCTTTTTTGTGTTTATCGAACCACTCACTTACCTCAAGAAGCTAAGACTAATTCTGGTTAAGTTTGTTGCATTGACCGGGACAAACTGACCACTCGACTCTTAGGCATGCTTAAATTCAAGTCACAACTGTGTAAAACATGATGCAGACATAGACGTTTTATTCAGCATGCAAAATATCTACAGAATACCAACATCCTTTCTTTCCTCATCTATGTTTTCTGTTTAGTCCTTATTTGGATATTTTGGGCTACTTAAATGCTAAAATACTGTGTTTATATTACTTTTGTCAATTATAGACATTTTACAACCCTGGTGGTACCTTAAATTGAGCCTTAAGAGAAATATTCTTTAAAACAAGTCTTTGTAAATGGGAACATTAAGGAGTTGTTTGCCTGCTGCAGGTCCAGGGATCAAATCACTTGTCTTCTGATTAAGATGTGACCACTTTAATTGTAATGTACATCATCTAATGCACCTTGGCACCAGTGCACCTTGGATAGCCAATATAGACTTAAAATTGTGTCATGATATTTAGTGGTAGTTTTTGCAATGACAATAAAAGGGTTGACAAAAAGTTTTCAAATGTAGTCCTTTTGGTCTGAAATCACTCACTGCTCATAGTCAAAGCACTGAAACGCACCCACTAAATATGTATCTTTTCTACACCGTTTTCTTTAGTATTGCAGTTGTACAATAATAACAGTAATGATGCCAATCAGTAATATTTTGAAACGAAAACACAGAATTTATTAGCTCAACCCTTTTTTTGAGCGACAGCCATCTAGAAGCATCTTCTGCTGCCTCAGTGACTAGCTTTATGATCTGTTTACTTATTGTTCTAATGCTTAGGATGTTCTTGGCCCTGCCGAGGGACTGGCCTTCAACACCTCTGTATTGCACCTTAATAGTGCTTGCTGCTTGGTGTTTGTGCACTGTTCTACCAGCTCAGAGTAGCTTGTTCTTTTCCTCTTGTGTGGTTGCTCCATGATTTTTCTAGAACCATCAGTTTTAACTCCACTAAAAGCAACAGTACCCAAAGCTGACCTGTTTGCCTTTTAAAATCACTTTGAAAGATACATTTATCCCAGGATATGGAGAAGATTAGAGTAATCAGTAGAGATGCACCAAGAAATTATGAGTTGAATCAGTCTATTTTCAGCTTTACCGATACTAACCTTCTTTGGACAAACATTGTCCAATCAGGTATGCGTCATATTGCTACCAACTCCCACTAACTACAGCACTGTTTGATTAGGAACTTTTTATTGCTAGAAGAAAGCTTAAGATTAGCTATTGTCAATATTGGTGAGAGTGTTTAAAAATAAAATCAGAGGAAGTGCAAAAACTCAGAAATCAGAAGCTATTGAAAAATAAACTTTTATTTTTTTGGCTGTTTATTTAGGCTACTACAACAGAGAGGAAGACTTCAGTGGGGTGCTGATCATTCCGTGCTTTCACCATTTTGCTTTTGCAGTTTTGGTTGTTTCGTACCCCACTGTTTCAGGTAGCAAAGAGGAACCATCTATTCCAGCACTTTGATTTTTACAGGCCAATGACATGTTTTGTTGAATTGGTGATATGGGGAATTGGCCCAGATCCAACTTCAGTAGATAACAGGAAGGGTCCAACTACTGTGAACAGCAAAGTTCATTTGTTTTATCTGTTTGAGCTTTATTCATTGTCTGTCATGAATCAGTCTGAATTTAGAAGTGTTGTAAATCTTTTGGAGAAGTCAAAGTTAAGGAAAAAAATAACATTAAGGTTGTTGAACTTCAGTTCTCGACGGATGGTACCCTGCAATTTTTAGATGTCTCCCTGGTCCAAAACGCTTGATTCAAATTCTTAAATTCAGTCAAGTTCTCAAAGAGTCCTTTTAATAAAATACCTATTTGTTTAATGTGTGTTGAAGTACAAACTTGTCTAAAAGTAGGAGGACTCCACCCTTTGAATATTGGAGTCGACACCCCTGGTCTACATTATTAAGGGAATACCTCTTGTGACTGTATTTTACAATTAGTAATGCTAGCGATGCTAATAGTTAATGTAAGATGCTAAAGGAAGTTTAAAAATTTGGCTCTATAATAATTTTGTCTTTGTTTAAAACTAGTCATAAAAGATTTTAGTACAGAACCGTCTGATTGGGTTGAGTGACTATAGAAGTGTAGATGTAATAAATGGGGTTTAAAGTGTAGCATTCTGGACTCACCTTGTTATCTGATGAATTTGCTCTATTAGTTCTGCAACTGTATGTAATTTGGGCACCTGTGAAGAACACACTCATGCTTGTTGTGCTACGGGCTCTGAACTAGGGCTTCACAACATATTGCAAATATATGATCATCATCATCACAACAGCAGTGTGTGCAGTATTAATACCACAAACTACTGGGTGAAATGCAATATTTGTTAGCAATTGTATTCTAAGTGTAAACAGATTGGATGGCAATAAAATCTTTCATCCTTACTCTAACTCATCCAAAGATAGTTTCAAGGAGAATTCAGAGCAGCATAACGACAGATGAGAAAGTGATGTGGGAGGAAAATGTGGATTTTTGACAACTGATGTTGTCATTGGAATACTTAACAATAATATTGCTATCAAATTATTTTCAACCATTGCTCAGCCTTTTCTACATGCTTTCTTTCTGAATAGTAAAAAAAAAAGGCCGAAATTAACATTTTTTCGAATGTGTCCTAGAGCATGTTCTTTATTTTTTCTTGTTCAGGTGCAAGCAGTGTATTGGTATACTTTCTATTTACAGATGAAACTGTACCATAATTCATCTGGATAGAAGATATCAGAGTCACTGTTGACTTTGTTCTCATCTAAAATCATTTCCTCTTTCAGATTTGCATAGTATCGATATAGTAATTTAAAGAAATATCTCCTTTACTTTAAACTAAATTAAATAATGCTGTTAAAATGGGATCTGTGTAAAAGGTTTGCCTTCACTGCCAAAACTGTTGATCTGACCTGTAAATTCCTTGTACCAGTATTTCACTCCGGCTTTCCCTGGCCCAAACTATGATCAGAAACCAATCGGTGAGTAGACATAACACTCCTCTGAGTAAGTTGACATGCCTTTCCATTCTGCTTTAGGGGTGTGCTTGATGTCAGGCTCTGTGAAGGGCATGGCTGTGAACTATTACCATAGGAGCCTTCGGGGAGCCATTCATAGAAGACAAGCCGTAAAACCTTGCACCGTGTGCCTTCAACTCCTCAAACTGCTGCAGGGGTGATTTGTAAGCCTCGCTCGGTAAGAGAAGGCAGTTACCCTCCATAATAGGAGAAAAGAATGAACCGAAGAAGAATAGGCCATGTGTTACGTAGAATTCCCAAAGAGCTGTCCGTGTTTCACCTTTTCTGACAATGCTCCCCTAAATGTATGTGTTTAGCATTTTAAAGAATGTTAAAACTATCATGGAAGCATTATAGATCCTGCCTTGGTGATATCAATCAGCTGATGTGTCTTTCCTGTAGCTGCCACTTTTAGTAGTATGGTGTAGGAAATTGCTATAAATTAAACTGTGGTCAGAAGTAAATCGGAAGTGATAACGCAGAAATCCTCTAAAAAAAGAGAAACAGAACTTTTTACTGTGTAAATGTGCCGTGACTTACCACTGTCTGGTTTATTGTCGAGGATATCTTCAAATTTATGTGACCTCTGGGAAGAAGAATAGAATTTTGTCACTTTGATTTGGATTTTTGTTTCTGGTGGATTCCTGGTCAAGATTTGTCAAATATGCTCTGTTTAAGTATTGTGTCCCTTGTTTATATTGTTTTAGCATTTATTATAGTCACCCATCCTCAGTTACGTTTGGTCTCCTGCTCCCTCAGTGCTGCACATCAACCGTTAATCTCCTCACCTTTTCCTGATTCCTACAATAGCTTCCTAAAGTATTTAATCTTTATCAGTTTTCTTTTATTGTATGACAGGTTTTACATACTTCATCTAAAGTCTAAAAATCAGCACTTTTATTTGACCAGATTCCCTTTATGTGAAAACACATTTGGCCCAGTTTTGGGTACATTTGGCTGAATTGTGCTAAAATCCCAGCTCTGCCTGGAACATTGCCCACTAAAACTTTTGTGGAACAAATTTGCTTCAACTGTTTCAGTCTACATTTGCTGCAGTTATTGTCAAGATGTTGATAAATACAACCTGGGGCTTCTCCTAGGTTTTCAAAAGGATTTTTTAGGTACCTGGATGTGTTAAATCTATCTATAGTGTAAACCCTATACAGGTGTCAGATTCTGTCTTACAGGTAAATTTTTACTCCTAATACATTGGCACACTGATGGTATAGCACTTAAAAGTATAGAATTTAAAACAGATAACACAAGTAGATGTTACTGTCCTTTAAAAATTCAACTTTATTTTTCAGAACCACAAGCATAATTTTACAGGATAGTGCCTTTGTTTTTTAGTAGTCTGTTCCCTTTGTGCACTGTGCTCTGTTTACCACTTATTAACTTTGTTTTTTAGTTTTTTTTGTCACCTTTTGATTTTGTATTTTTAATCTCTTGAGTGAATTTCTACTTAGTGATTGTTTTGTTTTCTAGGTTATGTGCTGCTTTTTTTTCTGTTCAGCTATTCTGTCCCTTTTAGATTCCCTCGGTTGTCATCTGTTTTACCCTTTAATTTTTTCCCACCCTATTAGTCTCACCTGTTGCTCATCCCAGTTATTATTCTGCCCAGTATATGTTTTTCCCTGGTTCACTCACCCTTTGCTTGTTCCAATGTTTTAACTCTTTGTTTCTGTTTCTGGGTTTTCTGTAATTAATTTCCTAATTCGTTTAGTAAGTAGTTGTTTTCATTATTAAATAACTCATTTTTGCATCTACCCTTTCTCATTCCTGCTTGCATTTAAGCCATCTGTTCAATATACTTTATTTACAGATGAACACCCAGATTAATTCATTATGGAGTTCTGTGGTGACCATGATTTAATCTAATTCTGATGTGAGAGAGCATTATAAAGGCTTTAAAAGATATTTACTGTGCTATTTTTGCTACTTTTACTATTGCACTAGTTCCAAAATCAACAGTAGATTGAATGTTTGCCTACTAAACAGTGTGAAATCAATTACTCCTAATTAAATGCAACAAGCTATCTCTGTCAAGGAACATGTTTAATTTTTCCTTTTTGTTTGCCACTTATTCTATGTGAGCAGTGTTTTACAAGTTGTAGCAGGATAGTGTGATTTTGAAAAGATATACTCAACAGATTGCAACACCAGTTTAGGACTGCAGTACAACATTATTATTTTTTTACCCATTGGTTGTGGTTTAGACCATCAATAGCCTTCATTAAAGAGGTTCATATTTGATCTTACTGTTCAGTTGGCTCTGCACAATGTTGGAAAGCCTGTTTCTTCTATTTTCATGTGGTTTATCATAAACTCCTCTTCTGCTCAAAGGTTTGTGCAGGTTTTACAGTCACATCACCTCGCCCACCTCACGCCCGTCTGTTCCATCTCTGCTCTTCCTATGTTCCCCCTGTGTCCCTTTCATCCCTCCGCCGTCATGTCTGAGTTGTGATGTCCTCCAGCAGACAGTGGTACAAAGACAGACAGGTCTCCAGAGAGGACCACTGGCTGAACATGGGCTAATCATCACTGGCGTTGCACGGCTACGGACATGGACAGCATGTAGCTGGTTGGTTGCAGTAGCTTGTATGATTACCACACCGAGTATTCCTCTTGGAGATTTTATTCAATAAAGCGTTGGGATTAGACTCCAAGGCACAAACTCACTTATGCGCTTCACAACTGGATATCTTGTCCTTCTTGGGTCTTTCTTCATTTTCTTGTTTGCGTTTTCTTTTCAGTTATCTCTGCTTGTGCAGCATATGGCTCAAGATAGATAGGCATGTATCCCTTGCTTGTTGTTCTTCTTCTTCTTTGAAAGTTCATTTCCAAACTACCCCTGTTTATAGACTAAAAAAGTTAATTTAGTTGGCAAAGGGATTATTTGACTTCACACACACCTCACATAGACCGAGAAACTTGACAATCATAGTTCCACGGCATTGAAGGAAGTAAAGGAAATAATTTTGTGGTTTAAAAGACCAAAACCTGAATCATTTTGTCAGGGAGGTATGGTATCACAAGTTACTGTGTTTTATTAAAGGCGTGTTTCTTAATTGTCAGAGCTGATGCTCGAATGATCAGTTCATAAAGGCTTGGACAAAAGCACAGAATGAATTTTCAAATTGGCCTCCTGATACCAGAATGAATTTTCCCTGGGTTATCTCTGCTGATGCCAGGGTCCTTATCAAAATTCATTGGCTTATTTTTAGTTTGAGACGCTTTAAAAGGAAGGAGCAGAGATTAGGAACATGCTTTGAAATAAAACAGACTTTTTATAATACATTCAGATATTCTTTATTAAAACAGCGGGCACCTATACTGAGCTTATAGCTCTCATTTTCAAAAGAGTCAAAAATATAAAGTAAAAATTATACTGAATACATATGCCAAGTGCTTTAGTTTTGTACCATGATGTACCCCTGGAGTCCCCCATAGTTCTCTTTGAAACAGATAAAACATAAAAAAACGAGCAGAATTTTTTTAAACTCCAAGTCTATGGTTGTTGAAGTAGGGCCTTATTTACCTGTGAAAACATCCATGATTGTTTCTTTGTTTTTGCCAATCAAGATAGCCATCTTTGGAGTTTAGAACAGTCAAATGCAGCTAAACTGAACTAATTTTCTTAAGATAGCATACAAGGCAACAAAGCAATCAAGTGATCACATAAAACAGCTTGCCAAACCTTTGATATTTAAGGTATTTTGGATGTTTAATGACCTAGTTTACTAACCTACTGAAAAATGAGAAAAATTTGAACAACTGCAACAACACAGACCCAGCTGGGTACTCCAGCTTACTCCAACAGTCCAAAACCACGCATTTTTAGGTTAAATGACCCATCCAAGTTGCCCTTAGGTGTGTCAGGATTCCTCTACAATCTTGTAAAATCTGTTGTCTGTGCTGTGCTTGTCTCTGTGTCGGACTGGCATGTTGTACCTCACCAGTTTATTTATTTATTTATCTCTGAACACCAAAATATAAAACAAAAAACATAGCCATGGACTCATACGTTTACGCTTGGGTGCCTACTGGATGCATTATTGTTTGCCCAAATTATTATGCATTTATCAATCCATCTCAAGTAAAGGACACAGTTCTAACTTTCTTATATAGTTAAAACAAGTCAATCAGACAATCTAAACATAGATGTATTTTTTTAACATTACTCAACAACCATCACCAGATCTCAAAATGCGCACAAAAAAAGGGGAGGTATGAGATGTATTGCCAGAAATATTCAAAGTCTGTAGAGCACTGTATAAATGTGCAAAACCTCTTCCTTTTAATTGATGCCATCTAAATATTAACATCAGTTATAACAACCAGGGAATTGAAATGATTACAAAGCAGTCTGAGGATATCCACATCATCATAGAGATCCACAAATAATAATGTGGGTGTTTTGTGAGGGATGCCATGATTTAAAGATAGATTTTCTTTCTCTGAAAATGAATTCTCTGCGTCTGTTCTCCCATTAGTTTTCAATAAAATAGGAAAAATAACTTTAGTTGCACTATGGATGTCCTCTTGCTTTTTCACTGAACTTAAAAAGCACCGCATAACAGGCTGCCATTGTTCATGCTCCAGCAAATCCGTTGGATAACATGAGATGCTAAGATACATCACAGCTGTGCCTACCTGTGCTCTGACTCCAGCAAAAACACCGGACTGATTCACTTCCACAGTCAGCTGTCAGTCTAACCAGAAGAAAGCAATGTTCGGTTATTTCTACTAGTCTCTGCTTGAACCTAGGGTTTTAATGCTGTCTTAAAGTCATTAAATTGTTGAAACTTGTAACCTGTAAAAGAAGTGAACAAACATTTGTGTTTTCTTATTTCTGCAAAGAGCCCGGGGTAGGCAATGCCAACCCTGCCTACCCTAACTGCATGTCACTGTACCCCACCTCTTGCCTTTTGATGGCTAGAAACAGTCATGAGCCCACCATCAATTGTGAAAATGTTTGTAGAACATATGTCTATTTTTTCAAACTTAGGTATGATGCTGACATAAGGTAATGCTTTATTACAACTGATTTTTAATTCTACATTTTCTAAATGAATCAAATATTTCAGATTTATTACCATTTATTTGCATATTTTACGTGCTAGAGATTCACATGTAAACATCCTTCTTGGCATCTGTGTATCAGAGTTTTCCTCATCCAAGTATATTCTGCAAGTTTTGAGAGAAAAGTGATCAGGAATGAAGGAGAAAGTTGTAAGAGTAAAGGAGGAGGAGGGAAATTCTGAGGTTCCAGCAGGAGGCTTTTTATGGGGACTTGGTAAGGGCCTTGTGGAGCTGCTGTGCATCTGCATGAAATGATCAGCCCGGTGTCAGGACATGGATCATCCTTTTACACCGAGTAATGAATACAGATTGCACACCGGATAGAGAGGCTCTGCAATCTGCTGCAGCACAAATGAAACAACTGCCGTTCTAATCAAATAGTCTTTTCATGCCAACGCAGCCCTCAACTTGGGCTAAATTCAATTCCAGAATCACAGATTTCTGGGTAGGTGTTTGGGGAGGCACACAAGGCAATGGGGAGTTATAAATGTTGTAATTAGAGTATTGTTTACTGTGCATGTGTGCAGACATGTAAGGCATGTTGCTGTTGAGGGTTCCGAGGACGGGAGGGGCTTGGGGGGTTCGAGGCATTATGTTGTCATTAACCACTTGCTTATTTTAGGTAGCAGTTGGAGCACTGAGTCCAATCACAGCAAACACACACACAGACACAGACTTCTACTCAAATGCACACATTTAGTCAATTATGCCAACCAGTGGCTTGGGAGAGCACGTTTTGTGTATTCTGTATTTAGGGAACAGCGAGGAGCTTTGAAGGAGAGCCGCAGCGCCTCTTTGATGCTGCTTTTGTCTTTTGTTTGTGTGGTTTAATAATTTAATCAAGCCTAACGTCCTCCTTCTCTCTGTAACTGTCTGTTGGTGGAGGCTAATTACTCGGCAGATTGTTCTCCTGGTGCTAGAGATGAGAGTTTAGATCTAGAGCGGGGATGGGGGGGCACTGATGGCTGTAATTTAACAGTGTGCTGATGGACCAAGCTGTCTATTGGCTGCTGCTTTATTGTTCAGGGATGCTGCTGACATGTTGCTATTTTAATATACACCCTATGAGGTGAAGGGCTACAAAGTAGTCAAACAAATGTCCCTTTTTATTCAGTTTACTCTCTGCCTGTATGATGGAACAGATTGGACTATTCCTGCCTAAATCCAAGGTCATTCAGGGCAACAATGGGGCAATAGTCAACAGGTGGCATAATTTAACATTTTTCTTTTAATTCAGATAAATCTCTATTGAAAAGTAGCTAAAATTACTTCTTGAATGTGTAAAATATGTTTTTATTGTTTTTAAATTGAATGTGAGTAATGCGCTTAAACAAGTACAGAGATGATGAGAGATAAAAGATTCCAGTTGACGGTGTAATAGTGGCATCTTTTGGTTTTAAAAGGCTACCTTTGGTTTTTATGCAGTTTACTAAATGGGCACCTTTAACTTCCTTTTCTGTTTATCCTAAAATGTTAATAAAACAAATATCTCACTGAACTGTGAGCCTCAATCCAAAAGAACACCTTCAAATATGTCCAAGCTGTGTCTGCCTTTAATTTGGAACATTTAACATTTTCTTTCTCTAATATCTGGTTTTCTTTTTGAAATGCAGTTTTAAATAATTGATTGTTAAAATTCCCTTTACAGCCATCGTCAGTCAGCAGTAATGACTATCTTATGAGGTTTTATCCCTCATCTGAAGTAAAGCCAAAATCTTGTAACTTATTTTATATGAGTGCTACTCGCTCAAATCAGTGTTCTTGTGATCAGATCAACTGGGAAATGAGATTAACATATCTTCTTCTCCTCTTTATAATGCACAGCTGTGATAAGATATATTCCCATCATGAATGCATTCTTATTATACTTTGAGGATACTGTGAGGTTCAGAAATCTGAAGCTTTATTTTGCAGTACTTTAAAATGTTGGAATTCCAACATCAGCAGTGTATTTAATTTTTTTCTGATTTGGAACTTCACAGTTCTGACTTTTGAGAGTTCAAAATGTTCAGAAGATTCAAAGTAAATTCCAGGACAGTCAGGGTTTCTTGATTTTCAAGTCATTAACCAAGTCTTTTAAGCAAAAGTGAGTTTTTTAGCTAATATAATTGTTAGAGCTTGCGAGACAGAACCCCAGAATGCAGACGAGCAGGCAGCGTGATGGTAAGTGAAAAACAATTTAATAAAAAAAACAAAAACTCACTCTCAGAAGAGGCAGGAACAAAGCAATAAACGGACAGGCTTGGCATGATCCACAAAACAAGAAATGAGCAAGATCTGAGAACTAGACATGAGCATCATTTGAAAGACAAGACATGGTTTGAAAAATGCTTCCATGACTACTAACTGAACAGGTGTGTATATAGAGAGTGTGAAACAGGTGGAGCAAGGAGACAGATTAGCTTGGAGCAGGTGAACCGGATAAGGTTAATTGACAGATAGAACAAAACGTGGCTGGAGCAAAAACAGAGAATCTTGAATACAAAACAAAAACTAAAGCATGATCAGGAAAATAACAAAAGCATGATTCAAAAACTGTGATAACATAAGAAAAACCAGAAACCAAACACCAAACAACCCCAAATCGTAACAATAATTGTTTGGTATCCTTGTTTTGTTGAGGTGAAGACTCCTGCAACACTTGAAATACTAGCAAACAACTTTATTAGCAGACAAACGAGCTTTGGCTTGTGGTATTCATCAGAATCATTACAAAAAACCAAACAGTAATTCAAATATACCAGTTACACATTCACACATAAACAGACTGACCAATCAGCTTTCAAATTATGTATTATACTTTTTTAAAGTTAAAGTTGTTTTCTAGGATTCCATGTGTTGCTAGAGTCTTCATCTCATCAGATCGTTGTCCCTCTCCCTGTACCTTGGGAGTCGGTGAAGTTGCGCCAGAAACGTTTGTATCTTTATTACGTTGCAAAATGAATAGGAGTAAATGATTAACTTAGGGTAGATGTGCTGTCATGCCTTTTCTATAGAATATGAAAAAAGAAGGTACTTTCTACCTGGATACCTTCTTCACATTGTTTAATTCTTTTAGCCCACTATTATCGCTTTATTTTCCAATAAGACATTCTTGTAGGTTATGTGATAATGTTATAGTCTGTGGGGTTTTTTTTCTCCAATATAGCATACACTATGTATTGTATGGTTAAATGGTCAAACCAAAGAAAGTTTTGCAGTTCAACTTTAAGATCCAGACAGTGAGCATTATTAGTATTGCTGTACAGCAAGCTTAGATATTTAGTAAATTTATTGCCTACATTATTGCTAATAGTTTGTAAGCATTTCTGCCTAAATCAAGATACAAACCACACTTTTTTCAACCGCATAGTACACTGATTGTTATGTTAAAAAAAACTATAATTATGCCTTGGGAAAGCTGAAAACAGATGTAATTATGTCAGCTTTTTGTTTATTTCACATCTTTTAAGACAGAACTACCTAGATAAAGATGTGCAAAGTCTCCTAATTTTACAAAGCTTTGTCAGTTGACATGCTCATTTATCTTCACATCATCAGTGCTTGTTTAACAGCTGTTCCAAATCACTTAGTCACAAATACTGTTTACCAGCTGCCTGCTGAGTTTATATCTGGTATGGCATTGTAACACAGCAATGGTTCATTTTTAATGCAAACACATACAGGCCTCTAAGGTCAGCAAATTCTACATTGTACCACTTTAATAGCGTCCTGATTTTATTTAACAAGGAAATTATTTACTGGTTTATGCCAAAAATAATTTTTTAAAAGTTTTTTTTATTTTATTGGCTAGTCTTACTACTGAGACTGTTTTGTTTATTACAGTGTGAGCGCACAAGCCAAAAAGAGATCCAGGTGATGTTGCAGCATTTTGAAAGAGACACTTTCAGACTGTGCTTTGACCCCACATGGCAAGGTCAGGGCAGTAGGTCTAATTTACTCCATGTGCTGTCAGTAACACTAGGTGGGGATTTAGCTGCAGGTGGCATGGTGGCCCAAAGAGCATGCTGTGAGGAGAGACATTTATAGTCACTGCAGTGGCGAGGGTGACACACGATTACTCTCTAATACACACATACAGTGTGAGATTATGTGGTGGCCTTGCTGATACATTACCGGTATGTTTCTGTGGCTTGTTTATGATTATATGTGATATGCAGTGGTTCATGCATCTAGCTTCACATTGTGGAGGTGGTGTCAGCAGGACTCTGTGTGTGTTTGGTTCCTGTTCATCATGGTGTCTGCAGGTGTTTATGCCAAAGTCCGATGTCACTAAACAGAAAACAGTGTCTATTCAAGTTGGTTGGGCCAAGTGTGTGCGTAACTAAGTGTGTGAGCGAGTAGGAGCCCTTGGGGGATACAACTTCCTGTTCTGAGATGACTTGGTCACATCTGGTGTGAGTGTTTCATCTCTCAATGACCAGAACCAGCTACGGATGGGCGCACTAGCACAAAGAAACAAATGCAATCATTGAAGTTCAGCTACACGTAACCCTCAATGTTGCTTCAATCATTAATCTTTGGCAGCACTCCACCAACATGTGGCTGATATAATTTAATACAGGCAATCAGATTAAATACCTAAGGGTAAGCAGTTTTTTTCACTTTCTTAAACTGATATCAATTTCCATTTAATTGGATGGCGTGAACTTGATCTTTTAGGAGAAAGTAATGTAATGGCCTTATGTTTCAGACAGACAAAAAAAAAAAAACCCTGTGTTTCTGGTGCAAGGTGGATCTGCGTGGTCATAATATCAGGGCACAATAAAGTGTCTTGAAAAAGAAATCACAGTCTTCAAGGTATTTTATAGTAAGTAAAATTTCCCCCATTCTTATTTGGGTGACTGGCTGACATTCAGTCAGATTGCAGTGAGAGCTTCTGTGAACAGCTACTTGCTACAGATTGCTACAGATTCTCAGTTGGATTTAGGCCATTTTAGCACATGAGTATGTTTTTATCTAAACTATTCAGTTGTAGCTCTGGTTGCTTAAGGTCGTCATCCTGCTGGAAGGAACCTTCACCCCAGTCTTATGTTTTTGCAGCCTCTAATAGTTTTTCCTGGTATTTCCCTTAAATGAACATTTATTCATTTGCCAGCTCTTCCCCGCCTCCCTGTTCTTGCTGAAGAAAGGATCCCCACATCACGATCTTGCCATCACCATGTTTGAACTATGTTGAGGGTGATGCGCAGTGTTAGTTTACCCCATACATAGTGTTTTGCCTGTAGACCAACACAGTTCAGTTTTGGCAGGATCTTAGATAAACGGATCACTTTCTTTCAGATGTGTGCTTTGTTCACAGCGTTGCAGACTTTAAATGTTATTTCTAATAGCTTTACATTGGTGTGGATTCTGTTAACCATGACACGACATTCCTAAGTTTTTAAAATAAAGGCAGTTGGGTTTATTTTCTGGTTTTACCCCTTATCCAAAATTCTTCTGTAGTTCTGAGCTGAAGAAGGATTTCAATTCTGTCAGACTCATAAATTAAAACACAAAGAAAGGATATTAGAAGTTTATTTATATACACTTTTCTTTGGTGCTCAGACCCCAGGGGAGAAGACCTGAACGCTGCGAATGATGAGAGCTTGAATAAGTATTTTTATAGGATTAAGTAGGGATGTCTTCCCCCTGGGATCCGACTGGTGGTGGAGTGGAGACCTGAAGAATCTGGTTGTTGAGAATCCAGAAGGAGGAGATGGAGAGGAGGTGGGTCAAAGCTCAGCGGAAGAGCGAGAATCTTGCCAATGAGGATCTTTAAAGCGAAGCCTTGGAGATGATTGGCTGAAGAGGAGGTGCGGACCCGACGCTGATTAGATGGGCGGAGACGCATGGAGAAGCCATTGGACAGCTGAGGTAGGAGGAAGTCTTCTGATTGAATTTTCATCAAAACTTCATTTTGCATGAGTTTCAGGCTTATAATCTGCAGTCACCCAATTTAACACAATTTGACCAATAAAATTGCAGTTGAAGTTTGTGGCCGTATCAGTAAAAAAACATGGAAAAGACAAAAATGCACAGCTTGGCTCTACTTTCAGTTTTTCTTTCATAGATTTCGAACAAAATACACTTTAGATTTTCTCTAAAACAAAACTTTGATGGGAGGGTCACACTGCGATAGAGACACCTCACTGCCCTGTTCGCTCTGCATGTGTGATATTTTCGCCATGGTGGCGGCTCTGCTAGAGAGCGTTGTGTTTGAGAGTAAACAGATGTTGTTTGTCTTTCTGATTCCATGATTTAGCATATCCAGGGAAGCAATGGACCTGCGCCTTCCTGTAAGCTCACAAAGGAATCCAAGATGGAAAGAGATCAAACGGACGAGCGCTATTTCACAACAAAAGTGAGCTGAGGGCTTCTTTTACACAGCGGTGCCCAGAAACAATATGGTCTTGTGGTTTTATCGCAAAAACACATGAGGTTCAAAGGCTGTTCTTTTCTCTGTGTGGGATATAATCTGATCATGTTCACACTGATACTATGCTCTGTTCACGTAGTTATACTTCAGTTTTCTGTCACTGCAGCAAAGGCTTCAAATGGAGTATCTGCAGAAATTATTGCACAAGATATAAACCTATTTAATGTGAACTATTTCCTAAGATATTAGGCAACTACTGTTTAATGAATAACAAATATACTGTCTAAGGTAAATTTTCACCTTTTTCACCTAAGCAACAAAATCCTTCTTCCAAAACAACAGGAATGCCAGTACAGATGATAGCTGGAGAGGTAGATAGCAAGAAACACAGTGTTCCTCTCCACTCTAATTGTCCTGTCATCGTTAGCCAACATAGGACTTTGACAGCCTCTGTGCTGTCAAATCCTGAATCCCAAAAGGAAAAGCTTGCCTCTGTGGCTAGTGGATCCAGCAAGCACGCAGACATCAGCATACTCGAACGAAAAGCCGGAAATGTCAAAGACCAAGGGAA
Source organism: Crenichthys baileyi (assembly GCA_036173005.1). Taxonomy (NCBI): domain Eukaryota; kingdom Metazoa; phylum Chordata; class Actinopteri; order Cyprinodontiformes; family Goodeidae; genus Crenichthys; species Crenichthys baileyi. The sequence goes on along the minus strand of JAHHUM010000295.1, from coordinate 1,458,247 downwards.
TGAGAGAAGAAATTGAATAGAGGAACACACTGATAAAAAAGACAGAGAGGCGTAGAAGTTTGGTTTATAATGAGCAGTTAAAATGTGAGGGTTGCTGAATTAATCAGACTGCCAGAGCTCAGAGAAAATAGGTACAATGCTTTTCATGCGACAAATGTGTAATTAAGAATGATTTTTATACAACTCCCACCTCTCTCCCTCAACACATACACACACCTTTGATGGACTATAGGTGGGTGGGAGGAACAAAGCACCTCTTCTCAGTTTGTGTGGATTTATATTTTGGTCCAGAAAGTGAACATGTATGAGAGTGAAATGGGATAGATGGCTTTAATGACAGTCCTATCAAATAACACCAGCTCCCATCCCCCATAGAGTCAGATGGAGTGAAGGAATAGGATGTTTTCATTTTGGCATCTGTTTTGGCTGTTTTAAGAATTGACACCATGTTGTTCAGCCAGAATATTTGGATTTTTAAGATTATCTTTATCGCCCACACACAACATGTTTGTTATGACTTCCCATTTAATCATTGACAGCAGAGATGTTTGATCACTGGCTTCAGAAAGCCTGCCTACAAATTTAGTTTAATCCACTGCAGTTTGGCAAGATTCAGTTTTCTTCACTTTGGATAATTAAAACTGTAAAAGGGTGTGGATCAAACTTTCAGACTGGGTCGATGAGACTGAATTTTAAGACAAAAAAATAAGTGAAATATAATGAAGATCAGAGTCTGACTTCATAAATAATTAAATAAAACAATCTAAAATTTAACCTGCAGTTGTTAATTTTTTAAGCATGAGCAACATATTGATTTCTAAGAATATCCATTCATCCATCGGTTGTCCTCCAGTTATCGTAGAGGGCAACAGGTCGAAGGGAAACGCCCAGGCATGCCTCTCTCCAGCGACACTGTCGAGCTCATTCTGGGGATTCCAAAGAGTTCAGAGGGCTGAAGAGATACATTATATTGCCCAAAGTATTTGTCAGTCTTCTTTTCCATGTACATGAACTTTGATGGCATCCTATTCTCAATCTATAAGGTCCAATTTGTTGATGGACCACTGTTGCCAGCAGTGGCATTTTGAACTATTTGGTAAAAATCTTCCATAAGGTTTAGGCATGTGTTCATAGTTAGATGAAAAAACCAGACTTGCTGCCTCTGCTCTAATTCATAACACAGCTGGTTAAGAAGGTTGAGGTCAGGAGTACAGGCCAGTCAAGTTTCTCCACATTAAACTTTATACACCTGTAGCAGTAAAGTGACTGGAACACCAGAATTCATTGATTTGGTGGCATGACCCAATACTTTTGGCAATATAGTTTATACCAACCTTTTGGCTTATACTGGGCCCATCTCGATATCCCTTCCCAGTGGGACGTGGACTTTGGATATGGAGGATCAGCAACTTTACTCCTATTAGATGATCAGCCTTCTCCTCCTATGTACAGTATAAGTCTTGATCCATATCTCAGGATCACAATCCAAACATTTTTCAACATTACAGCAAACAAAACCCAAAATGGTCAGTCTCCCACTTCACCCTACCATCACTTTCAAACAAAGCACCAAGATACTTGATCCTGGTGTCATCTTGAAACATATTACATTTAATATGTACATTTAATTCTTAATTTTACAAATGTGTGCAAATGCTTTATTACATAACAACCAGGTTGATTTGGGCAGCTTCTTTTACCTTAATAAATTGAATTATTATTTGAAAACGGCTCTTTGTATTTACTGAGGTTATGTTTGTCTTTTAGAATTTGTTGGATGATTTGTCTGAACCAATAAATAGCTTAATAAAAACCTTTAAAAAAAGAAAAACGGCAAACCTGCAAGAAATAAATAATTATCTTGGCTTTAATATTTGCATCTGTATTATTTGCAACCTTGAAATAGTTGCATCATTATTTAACAAATTTGTTGACATAGTAAAGATAATTAGAACCTGTGTATGTGTGTGTGTGTGTGTGTGTGTGTGTGTGTGAGAGAGTTGATGCTCCTGCAGAAACTGCGCCGTCTGACATCAACCCAACTGCATTAACCTCGGCCTCTGTATCTGCAGGGCCCACCACTTCTATTTCTCTGCAACAAATACAGGTCCTGGACGAGGGCAGTCTGGCAGTAAGCATAGTTAATGACTTATTTACCGTTTAATGGTCGTATACCACACCACCACAACAATTAATGAAAAAAAATCACATTAACAAACAGTGGGGGTACCAGGTGGTAGAGGTTATTTTCTCCCTCTAACTTTATCTGAGCTCTGCCTTCTGCTCTACCCTGATAAACTCTTACAGACCTTACCTGGAGACAGACAGACTGGGAGCTGCAAGGACGTCTACTTTTACTGCTTTCGGGAAAAGAAAATGCATATTTGAGATATTTTTGTTCTGCTCTATTCCATTCCGAACAGTTTAATAAAGCTTTTCAAAGCTTAATAATGTAATTTGCCAGGTTTGACTCTTCTTCATATTTCTCTTCCTTTCCACCGTCATCTGATGTTTTTTTTTTGGTGCTGTCTGTTGTTCTTCCCAGCTCTCTTTTGCCTTGTGAATGCCATCACTCAAGCAGTGAGATGTTGCAGGCACTTTGTTGCTGACCATGGTGCTGAAAGCCTCCTGCCTTCCAATTGCCAGTGTTCATTTCATGGTTCATATACCCAGTTCTCCATTTGTCAGTGTGCCATTAGCCCCAATGCTTATTTCTTTAACCCCTTCCCACACAAATAATAACAAATCAAATGCACATTTGTTCTCCCCCACAGCCACCGCACGCCTTCCATTGTCTGAGTTTTAGTTAAGACAGACAAAACATGCTACATGAAGTTTCCATTATTATGTTCTCTCAAAGATTTCCGGAAGCTTTGTTTCCCAAAGAATTAATAACATTATCTTATCCTAATGCAATCCTTTTCGCAGTTTGGCAAAAAAAAATCCTTGTGCTACAAAACATTGTGCTCTATTTAAAGTCTAATTCTTATGAGCTTCCTTGTTTGGGTATTTCCAGTTTCAACTCAGTGCTGTCATCACAGTGTTTGCATGTTTGTGTGCTGCCTCCATCTGGCCATATTATGTTTTTGATTAAGTCAGGAAACTCCTCATCATCCGGTATTTTACTCAAAGTAAAAACCCTAGCAATATTAATAGGTATTGCTTAGATGCTAATAAACTTTTAATCTTTCATGTTTAGTCTTACCATAACACTCTTTAAATTGTCTTGTGGCAGGACAGAGCCATCAATATCAGCTTTTTAAGTTGTGACTTTACTGATCACATGCATACACTCAGTTTATAGCTAATTCTAAGTAGGTGTATTTTTATGGCTTTTAAAATTAGTAACATATGCATACGAACTTTGGGCCACAGAGCAACTTCATTTTTCTATTTAGCTCACGTCTCACGCCTCTGGTTTGGAGATGCTTCACAAACAGAAAGTGATGGTAATACGTGATGTCCTGGATTCAGTACGCTTGACATTTTTCATGTTGTTGCCTCCACCTCCAGCGGCATTTACAGCTGCAAGTTGCTTTGGATGAGTCTCTATGAGCTTGCCACATCCTGCCACTTGGGGCTTTGCTAATTCTTCAAGGCAAAACTCCTCCAGCTCCTTCATTTGGATTGTTTTTTGCTTGTGAACTGCGATCTTCAAGTCTAACCATAAATTCTCAACTGGATTAAGGTTTAGACTTTGACTAGGCCATTCCAACACATTCAAAATGTTTCCCCTTAAACCACTCGAGTGTTGCTTTAGGGTTTTTCTCAAGAATATTCCTATATTTAGCACAATCTTCCCCTCAACTCAGACCAGTTTCCCAGTCCTTGCTTTTAAAAACATTCCACTGCATAATGCTGGCACCACCATGTTTCACTGTGGGGATAGTGTTGTTGGGGTGATGGGATATGTTGGGTTTGTGTCAGAGATAGCATTTTCCTTGGTGGAAAATTCAATTTTAGTTTCATCTGACCTTCCTCCATACATGTGGGAGTCGCCCACGTGCCTCTTTTGGCAAACGTAATACATGCCTTCTTATTTTTAATACTAAGTAATGGTTTTTTTCTGGCCCATCTTCTATAAAGCCTAGCTGTGTGGTGTATGGCTTATTGTGGTCCAGATACTCCAGTCTGCTGTGAAACTCTGCAGCTCCTTTAGGGTTACCTTTAGTCTCTTTGCTGCCTCTCTGAGTAATGCCCTCTTTGCCTGGTCAGCGAGTTTTGGTGGGCAGCCCTCTCTTGGCAGGTTTATTGTGCTTTACATTTGAAGATGATGGATTTGATGGTGCTCCAGGGGAAGATCAGATTTGAATATTTTTTTATAACTCCATCCTGACTTGTACTGCTCAACAATTTAGTCCCTGACTTGTTTGGAGAGCTTCTTGGTCTTCATGGTGTGATGCTTCTTACTTAGTTGAGTTGCAGCTTTTGGATTTTTTTTTTTTTTTTTTTTTTTTAGAAAAAAGTGTGTTTATACTGACAGATCATGTGACACTTGCAAACAGATGGACTTCATTTCATTGATTTTTTTTTTTTTTAACTTTTGAAGGTAATCTGTTGTACTAGAATCTTTTTAGGGACTTCATAGCAAAGGGGGTGAATACATATGCACATGGCAGTTTTCGTTTTTTTCATTAACAGGCCTTGATACTGAACTCTGTAAACAGACAGGTTTCTTACAAAAGAACTTGTGTATCTTATCCTCCTTTGTCTGCTGGATATCTGTCAAGCCAGATGTCATTCCCATGTTTGTGTAGGCCAGATGACAATAAAGTCATAAAAAAGTCATACATTTCTGCAATACATTTCTGCATTAAAAATCCTTGTTATGGGTCTTAATGTAATATTCGAATTCTGAGGTTTTTTTTTTTTAATTAGCTGTAACCTTTAATCATTAAAATGAACAGAAATAATCACGTGAAATTTATCAATGAATCATACTATATGACATTCACTTTTGCAATATAATTACTGAAATAAGGTAACTTACCGATGATACTAATTTACTGTGATGACCCTATATATTTTGTCCATTTTGTTTCTGTGTTAAAACCTTTTAAGCTACATTAATAATAACAATATGTGAATTTTCCTTCACCTAAAGTAAGCTCCCCACTCATCAAATACAGTAAAACAGTTTCTATTTCCTTTCTATGGACGACCTTCATTTTTAAACCACCTTATTTTGCTCTCAAACTGTCCTATGTGTCAAGTTGGATTTTGGAGCAGTACGATGTCAGTCGCTAACTAAATGTGTTTTCCAATCTATCTGCTCCCTCGCCCTGGTGCCCTCCCTCTTCTTGTCCTTCTTCCTCTGTATCTTGACTTCCTCTGTCCCATGTGTTTTGGGGGCAATCTCTGTGTTGTCTTATCTCTTGTCTAGCTTCCTGCTTTCCTTCCTGGCTACGCACTGCCCTTGCCACCATTCCTCTTAGGTCTCAATAAATAACCTTGCACCTATCTGGCCCTTAGCTCTACTGGCTGTTGCAGGAACACATTTGTTAAAATATCACCTGCTGTAGAGAGAAAACTGATACTGCTGCATTGTGCTCCAGGCAATAGAATTTGGTGGTGGAGTTAAAATACCACAACACCGGCAGTTGTAAGCAAGTTCACAGCTTAGGGAAACAAAACAAAAACAAAAATATAAATTAAATGATAAAAGATTTTTGGATATGCCTTAACAGATCTCATAATGTCTAGGCAAAGTTCCTTAGATTTTGTGGCGCTATTGTCACAAAATCTGGTATCTTTTACTTGACATTATCTAAATTGAAATTGGCAGAGAAAGAGAGGCTCCATTTGCAGAGACGCAAACCAGGTCTTGAACCTATGTTGATTCTATGAGCCTCAGTACTTGAGTTGTATTTAGAGCTGCATGTTTAACAGTTTAATTCTCTCTGGAAATGATATGACGTCAAATATACAGTTTACAGAAAAAACATGGCCTTTGACAACACCAGACTTTTCTGTTTGTCAATGATCTGAAAAATAAAGCCAAACTGGGCATGAGATGTTCAGCCTTTTGCAGAATCTTTGGATTAAGTAACTGCAAAGGCAAGTAAATATAAAGTAAGAAAAAAAAGTGAACTTTGAATGAGAGAAAAAAAAACACTGAAAACACACCTAACAGGCTTTCTGCTTTCGATGAGTATAATGCACATATATTTGTTTTTGAGACATTTCATTTTTACTTGTCTTGATTGATTTAAATTCACATTGAATCAACACCTCATTAAATGTTCAGTTCTGTATCAAGAAATGTTCACAAAATAATGTCTGTTGTTTTTTATGTATCTATTGAAAAGAAAATGAATCTTGTTTAAGATATCACCAAAAATGCATTTTCTAGCAGAGGAAAACTTTAGAAGACTTTACCCCCCATTAATAGGTAATACTACCCCGTTTGGCTGCTTTAGTGGGCTAGCTTCTTGTAGCCATATACCAGTCCCTGACGACGGTCTGAGGAAAGTTTGCCCCACTGTGAGATGTTTGAGGGGTTTCGGAGTTCAGTTCTGCATCAGCTTTAATTTTGTTGAGATGGTCTTAGATTTTCCTTAAGAACACTCTAGATACACTATAGGATTCATGGTTAATTATGTGATGGTGAGATGGCCAAACTCCTACTTCAGCAAAGCACCCCCAAACCATGACACTTTCACCTCCATGCTTCACAGCTAGTATAGGTCTATTTTCCTGGAATGCTGTGTTTGGTTTATGCCAAAGATGTTCTTTGTTCTGGTGTCCAGAATAATCAATCTGTCCAAAGAACATTATTACAGAATTCCTGGTCTTTTGTTCTCTCTGTCATACTCCATTCTGGCCTTCATGGTTAGGAGTGGGGTTAAAGTGAACTTGCTTGGGCAGTCACACCTGGGCATGTTGCTTCCCTCCCCGGGAGTCTACAACGATAAAGGTGGTTAAATGGATTTAGAGACAATGATGATGTAATTAAACAGATCAATAATCTCTTTTGTAAAATTTCTTTGAATCTTTTCAACACTATCTTGTTAACCTTCTGAAAGAATACCACTGCATAACAAGTCATATATTTTGAGAGCAAAAAAAATTACTATAGCTGGGTAGCAGCCCTCTGCATTAAGGAGCTTCATTAAAAAGTGAAAAAATGCTCAATTTTTTTTTGTTCTACCCCATTTCTCCCAAAACAGTCAAATGATCAGATGAGACACTCCCAGATGACCAGGTAAGAGGAGGAAGCAAAAGTTCCTCTCTGAAATCTGCTATTATCCAGATGGCACTATTAGCGATTAAGCCAGAACATTTCTCCCCTCTTATAATTGACTCCATAGGCTATTAGGCAGGTTGGCACTAGGCTAAGTCCACTGGTGCACACTCCAGATGTTGTCTTTGTGTGTGTACGGGTCTTTGTGTGTACAGTTGTGCATTAAGCGAGAAAAAAGCGAGACAGTTTGGCTGTTGTTGTGCCTGCTTGTGGTGGGTCCAAGGCTGCCCACAGATGGACACAGGGCTGGGTGGGTGCTGGGAGTAAGTCACATTCAATTATAGCAACATCTCTATTGGTCTGTTTGTTTGCAGGTTCTCCATCTCCCTATCATTTTGTCTGTCTTTCTTTTCTAGCCTTGGGAGAAGAAAGATTAAAGTGTTCTGTTTTCTGTGCAAGATCCTAATCTTTGCTCTTTGGCTTTTTCATAAGATTAAATTAGCTCTCTTCCGTTGTCTGTCTTTTTAGGTTGTGTGAGCAAAATTATATTTGACAGACTGCATCAATTTTCTGTTGCTGTTATTAAATTGCAAATAATCCAAGGAGATGCAATACCAAACTGAATTATTGTGGTATATGCTGTAGCTAAAACTCCACATGGATTTTACCCAATAACCTTTAAACAATCAATGGATGCTACAGAGTTCCTAAGCAGTCCGGAAAAGTATGGAATTTGATTTGAGCATTTTCCAGGCCTGGACCATTTGGGAAACTAAATATAGCACGTGAAAACATTAGCATCTCCAAACTTATTTCCTGCCCTATTGTCTAAAATATTTACCCATCTGTCCATGTATTTTCCATTTAAATGTGACGTACCAGGAAAACGTATTTACCCCCTTACAAATTTTTCTTTTGCCTTTTGCTTTTTTGTCACACTTAAATGTTTCAGATACACAAACTGAAACTTTTAATTTCAGACTTAGACAATCTAAGTCAACAAAAAACACAGTTTTCTGTCATAATTTCCTTTATGATTAGGAAAAGTGATCCAAACCAACCTGTCCCTGTGCGAAAAGGTAATTGCCCCGTGCACCCTGCCATCAAGTTACAACTTTCAAAGAGTATCTTAAATTGCTGTTGTGACATTTAGCAGAATTGTTTTAAATCAGCCATAATAAATTCTTTTTTTTAAAGATTTTTTGTGCCACTAGTAGCCTTTTTTTGTTGTTTGAAAATAGGCAGACAAGAATTTGGGTGAAGAGAGTGGAAGACATACAGCACAGGTCGCCGGGGTTGGGACTTTAACCCGGGACAGCTGCATCCAGGACTGAAGCCTCTGCATATGGGTCGCACGCTCTCCCGCTATTCCACAGACTGCGCCCATGATGAATATTTTTTAAAAGTAAATGCCCTGTTTAACCAATGCTACAGCATCTCAATCAGATTTAGGCCCAGGCTTTAAATAGGCCATTTAGAGGTGGGCTTCCTTGTGTGCATCAAAACATTGTCCTGATGCATAGCCAAGTGAGCCTGAGCTTAACATATAGAAGTTATGATAGTTGATGGCCAGACATTCTTGTTCAGGATTTTGTGGTAGATAACACATTTATGGTTTCATCACTTATTTTAAGTTGTACAGATCCTGAAGAAGCAAAAAGCCTCAGACCACCACACTATCACTACTACCTAAAATGTATATAAGATGTTCTTTTTTTGAAATTCTGTCTGAAATCCAGTTTTATGCCACGTGTAACGACACGACAAAAACCTTCACTTTTGTCTCGTCAGTTCATCAAGATTTTTTTGGCAAATGGTAAATTGGCTATTGTGTTCCTTTCGGTAGAATTAACTTTCATCTGGGATCTCACATTTGGTTGCCTCTTTGCCCAGTCTCTTTCTTGCTGTTGGATCATGAAGACTGAGCTTAGCTGAGAGAAGTGAGGACTGCAGTGCCTTAGATGTTGTTCTGGGTTTTTTTGGTTTAGGAGGGGTTTACGAAGGCCCAGCTCACCTAGGAAAGTTTAATACTGTTCAGTCTTTTCTCCAATTGTTGATAATGCCCTTTTAGCCTACTTCATGTATGTGGACAGATTGATTCTAATTATATTATTTCTGGATTATACAGGTCAACCAGACCCCTATAAAAATATCTGAAATACATTTAAAGTGAAGTTTGCATTCAGTTCATAGTTCAATTGGCCAACAAAACAACATGGAAATATGTAAGAACCCTGACACTGATATTTTTCACTTGCATGGTTGTAGGTTTTCTAGTTCCAACAAACCATTTAAAGCTACCTCATGTATCACCTTATCAGAGCTACATCTCAGAACTTTGCACAGCCTTAGCCTTTTTTTAGGTCTTGTATTACGTTACAGAATGGACTTTTAGTAATCGTTTTACGGCTAAAAAAAGAGCTAAAATGCTATTAATTATTCATCTCCCCATGGATAGTGGTAAAGAGAATAGGCGCTCTAGGGTTTCCATCAGCTATTAGAAAACAAATCAATGCACAAGGCTGAGCTTCTTGTCATTACAGAGCCATCTGCCCTTTACCATGACTTTCAAGTGTGGGCCAAAAAATTCACAGTGGCGCTCTGTTCAAGAGGGAAAATAAAGTTTGTTTAAGGGAGGAGTTCATTAGGTTATTACGTTTTGCAAACCTAAGCTGGAATATTACATTCACAAACTCATCCCTCGGTGAAAAGGCTTTGTTTGAATGTGACATCAATTTAATTTGTGAGATTTGTAGCTAGTCCAACAGGGTGGGTTCAAGACATCTTGTTTATGTGAGCAGACATGCACCAATTCATCATGACCCCCCCAACACAAGGTATGTGATGTGATCAAAGAATGCAGTTTCAGGTCCCTAATCAAGTTTCTTCTGCAAAATACATTGTAACTCAGGATCAGCATAATTATGAACCGAAGAAATCTGTGGAGAAATTGAATAAGCTAAAAGAACAGTAATATGATTGGGAACTAGGAGAAATCAATACAGCGCAGCTCATCATCATCTTAACGCTGACCTGATTCCTGCCTGAATGTGAATCTTTGGGGGATTCAGCCTAATTCAATCCAGTGGAACTAACAGGTTCTCTGTCCCCTCAACACGGTTGACAACAGTTCTGTCTTGATTTAGACCACCGGGCTGGTGTCCTGCTGGGACGAAACAGAGCTCTGAAAAAAGTAGCTACAGCTTCATTTGATCCACGTCATAGCATGACATACTACAGACGAGCCTCAATTTACAGTTAGCCGTCACTGTTAGATAAAAAAACAACAACAAAAAAACATACTGTTACACTCTTTGTATATTTTTTGAGAAGAAAGCCACCTGAGGCAGCTCTTGGGTGAGTATTGCACACTTCATCACTGCATTTGACAAACAACCCTTCCATGAATCTTCAGCCATGTTGACAAATGATTCTACTGTACAGAGATTCTCAGCCTCATGGGTGCAGCTCACACATAATAGCTCCACCCAGATGGAGGTAGTAGGTCTAGAAGATGGTGAATTCAGCAATAACAGCAATTCACTTGGATGAATGAAGGCTGAAATACTGAAACGGATATTGAAGTTGTGTGCGTCTTTTCTTTTACAACGTATATTTGTATATCTTTAAATTTTGGGTAGGACAGTCTTTTGACAGGACAAGTTTTAGTCATCCAAAAATCAGAAGAATGGCAAGAAGAAAGTAACTGTTGATAGTCATAGAAAGTCCCATTTGCAGTTAGACACAAGCCATGTAGAGAATACAGCAAACATGGTAGAAGATCATCTATTCAAACTGAGCATTTCAAACATATAGTTATATTAGAAAAAACAGTCCTATATTTTTTTTGGAGGAAATCTGTTTTTTTTGAATATGTGACCTTCCACTATATCCTAAAACTCTACTTGGACCCTGATTAAAAACGTGATAGCTGGCTAGACATGATTTCTTGTTGTAGAATCTTTTTTTTTTTTACCTTCATTTTATCTTAACAGATAAGATAAAAAAAACCCAGCTTGCTCTACAAATAGGTAATCAGAGCTGAGAGGAAAGAGCACCTCTGATGGCAAGGAGAATCCAATGTCAAGAAAATCAATATATCTACCCCTTCTCAAAATCAAAGCTTTTTCTCTCCTCCATTCTAGTTTACACAGATAAAAGCTATTTCTGCCATGCCCAATCAAAGCAAGGAAAGCAGATGTCAAATAAGTGCAAAATGCTTCATTAGTTTGTTTTAGAAAATAATTCCTCAGTGCTGTGTCAACTCCCTTCCACAAAAACAAACATCTAGATCATTTAATATGGGACAGTTTTGTTTTTTCCCCGTTGGGGAGTGTCTTCTGTTTGATTGAGTCCGATTTGATTGTGTGCATTGTGTTGTTTGTGAGGGAAGCTCGTAAATGTTAAACAGTCCAGTAAAAGGCTATCTCATCCACCGGTAGCAGAGGATCATGTCTCCGGAGTCATGCAGAGAATGGACTCAGGAAACAAACAGCTCTTGCTGTCTTGTTATTGGGAGTGCTCTGATAAGGTGGATGAGGGAATGCTGAGGGATGATTGTAGGTGTTTCTTACAGACCTTGTGAAGATTATCAGCCATTGTAGTTATGCACTGCCATTGTCCTGCATCAGCATTGTAAACAGCACTTTAGCCTTTAGCAAAATCACCTCCTGTGCCATGATTCGCGGAGCTCAGTCTGTCATGATACCCACTTAATTCCGATGGGTTATTGCAGATCCTTCTTGTCGAAGTGTGTATGTGGGAGTGTGTGTGTTTGTGCACAGAAAGAGATCATTGCTTGCCTGGGAGAAGGGAACAAGCTATTCAACAGGGGCGCCAACGGTGGCAAAGCCATTTCCAGTAATGTCCTCTTTCTGCTACAACAATTGTGTTTAACCCCGGTGGCTCCAGCTGGTCACTATTTGTCATCCCACTGCTTCCCCCTCACCTCTCTCCATGCCTTCACACTCAGAGACAATAGCAACAAAAGTTTGGCTCATGACTGCATGCTACTGACTTTGTCTGAATTGTATAGTTAGCTCTCATTTCAAATGTTTTATCAAACAGTAAATAGATTAAAACAACAGTTTTCCGTCTGTTTTGATATTATGGTAAAAATGTTATTTCTACTACCTGTTATCATTGCTGAATTTCTTTCATTTCTTTTGTACTTTTCTCATTTTTTTCTCTTACACCCCTCCTTACTCTCTCTTCCACGCCCACCATTGTGTCCCTTGGCTGATGATCTGCGTGTGGAGGTGATTTATGTCTGGCACTCACTGAAGTCCCTTTGCAGTGACACATACTCACACAGTCTCATAAACGCATGCACAAAGGCATAAAAACACACTCGAACACACACAGGTAAGACTGCAGCTGTGATACATTTTAATTACAGTTTTAGTCAGAAGTAATTATGGTTTTATATCTAGAGGGACAGCTCAATACACATCCCCCCACAGGCATGTGAATGTGCATGGAAATAGACACAAAAGACTACTCAAGTACATAAGACACACCTTTTTTCACATTTTAATGATTCTTTGATGCCTTGTTCTCTGTTGTTTGTGTATTTTTCTGTTGTTTTTGCTCAACTTGTACTTAAAATTGTACTTACAGAACATATGAAAGCAATGTAAGTTCAGAACATAGGCAACAGTAATGTTACCTCCTGCTGTTTTGAAGGTAAATTGAACTGAAGTGGACACATTCAGAGAAAAACTAATTTTGTGAGTAAGAAGTTGTAGTAGAAACAGAGTAGTCTCAATGTAAAGAAGTGTGCCCAAAAAGCTGTCAACAAGTTGTGTTCCTAGAAGGGCACTGTAAATATAGATATTTCTATATAATCGATACAAGAAAGGAATCTTGTAAGCTACTCTTTTGCGTTAAAATTGATACAAACTGAGCCTTTTTCATCATCACAAGCTGGCACACAAGGTCGCACAGCAGAGCTGAAAACATTCAGACGTTTCATCCCATTATTATGCACGTTGTTTAATAAATGATTTAGAAGTGTGTATCACACAAATGTATTGTTTTATAAAAATAAAGTTTAATAAATGGTGTAATTTTTCACTGCGGCATTCCCTTAGTATTTCTGGACACAAACATAATCAAATCACATCAACTCAAATCAAGTACAAACCCAAAGCTATTTGCTGCTGCTGGGGCAATAAAGTGTTATTTAATTTTTTGAAACGTAAAGTCACCCTCAGTTCGAAGCTATAACATGAACGGCTATTTTTCAATCAACAAATGAACATTTATAAAACTTTTTTTCTCAACAGGTAAAAATGAACATTTTTACCTAAAATCAGCGAACATCACAGTTTATGTTCAATAACAACTGTCCCTGTTAGAAAAAGGTAAAGTGCTCAAGCACAAATAAATATTACACAGGTAGAATTTACTGTGTTGGGGAGATTTTTGTCTATGAAGTCCATGTTTGAGCTGTATTTGAATCTCAGTCAAAAAAGGTATTCAGTGATGCAGGCTAAGTAGTACAAATTGACTAATCAAATTTACTTATTTGTTTATCCTTCTGCTCTAAGCCAGTTGCTCAGATGCAGAGACTGGAAAGAAATATGACGATAAGAAAATTTACTGTTCGATGCTTACAGATGACTTTGTTTTTATCCATCCCGCCGTCAGGAAGAGCTTTGATATTAAAATGTCCCTGTAGCAGGAGTCTTAATACAAGGGCTGTGATTTGTTGAGATGCATGATGATGCTCATCGAAAGCCAATAGGGATCATCATCCTGTTCTTTCTCAGACCCAGGCATGGCCGCGTGTGTGTGTGTGTGTGTGTGTGTGTGTTCATTTTGCTTCCTCATCTTTTGATTTTGTTGGTGGTTGGCAAACTAACTTAAGTTCATTACCACCACCACCACAAGTATTCATTGGAAGTGAACAGCAGACACGAATGAACACAATGAACACAAAAATACGTTAAAGTGTGATAAACTAATTATCAGCCTTAAGCAACAGCTGTATTAACGCAACAATAACGTGTTAACTTGCCCAGCACAAGTTTAAATATAAGCAACATGCTGACTGCCCGCTTAGGGTTGGTCTTAGGTTATTCCTCTGTTTAGTAGTAGGAGCAGCTCTCAAGAGAAAAAAAAAAAAGTACATTTCAACATTAAGGAACAGAGTAAATTCACTAACACTATTAATAAAGGTTCTTGTTATCGAAGACCCACACTGAGGCTGAGAAGTTGACTAAAGATTTGTCAGAACCCATGACAACCAACCCTGCCATGTCTAGCTGATCACCAAAGAAAATATGAAGCATATTAACCAGAAACGTGGAAATTGAGCAGGACTGCTGCTATATTTGCATTTCCTTGATTGCATTGCAAAAAATCTCTTTTACAATTATTTCTACAACTGAAAAATATGTATAATAATACCATCAAGAATATTATCTCTAGAAAGTTCTATTTTGTCTGCTGCATGCAAACTCCAGGAAGACCCTGCATCAATGAAAGGCAGGAGCTTCTTGTTGCAACCCAACAGTGCTAACTTTGCAACCATGTAGACCGCAGGGACTATATGATTTTTGATCAATAAAAAAATTATAACGAATAAAATAAATGTTCTGCTAAGGTATTTCTGCTTTGGGTCCATGGCAAACACTAACCCCAGCTAGTGAGTAGTCTGTCCAGCTACTTAAATAAATACAATCCAATATTACCATTTCAACTGCATGAAAAAGTTGCATCTGCCTAAATTTGCTATTTTGACTGACACGGTAAACATCCAGGGGACTGACATCAAGATAGTGGACTCTTAAAAGTACCTGGGAGTTCACCTGAACAATAAACTGGACTGGAGTCACAATACTGACGCTCCTTACAATACGGGTCAGAGCAGACTCTTCCTGCTAAGAAGACTGAGATTTTTTTGGAGCACAGGGGTTGCTCCTGAAGGCCTCTTTTGACTCTGTGGTGGCATCAGCCATTTGTGTTGTAGTATGTTTGAGCAGCAGCTCATTGATAGCTGAGAGCAAGCGGTTAGATAAGGTCATCAGAGAGACCAACTTGTCCTAGAATGCCCCCTTATCCCAGTGCAAGTGGTGGAAAAAAAAGAACTCTGGCAAAAATATCATTGTTGGACAGTTGTTAAATTACCCACTCAGTTGCACATTTCTTTGAATCTGAGTATCCTATTTTTAATAGATGTACAGTATTATTTTCTTATGTTGTAAATTTGCCCTTACTGTAGAATCTCTTATTTGTTTTTTTATATTTGTACCCTTGTGTGAATCTGCATATTTCCATTTGCCTTTCTCTTTGCTGCTGGTACACCTGAATTTCCCCACTGAGGGCTAATAAAGGATATTTCTATTATTCTATTTTATTCTGTCGGAACTCCCATAGTATTAATTTTTCAAATAGAAATATTTTTCCAAGAGAAGTCAGGAGCATTCAAAACTTCTTTAACTTCCTTCGGTGCTCTTCCAAGTTAAAAGTTTGTGGAGCACTGCAACACACCTTGCTCGTCTTGCATTGATGTGAACCAAGTGATGGTGTGAGTGGCATGAGCTTGCTGTAATGGTATTCTGAACATATCTGCTGTCTGTCATTATGTTCGAAACAGCTCTGACCCACATACAGAAGGACACTCCAGAGAACGAAAATCAGTAAAATGATGTTTATTGTGAAACTAATAATCAGGAACGAGAACAGGTAAATCTCCAACTGTATGGAAGGAAAGGGAAGAGAACTGGTGAGGCAAGGGACTGCAATTAAACGAAAATTAATGATTATTATTCTAGACGGGGGTGGTAAACGGCTTACTGGTTTGAAGTAGTCAGGTCGCCAGGGGTTGAGGGATTCGGGGTTTAAATTCATAGAAGCAGTGTTCGTCTTGATGTTTCCGCCTGGTGCTGTTCTGAGGTGGAGCAAAAACCATGAGGTAATCCAAATTGAGATGGCTTACGTGGGAGGGTGGACAGGATACACTTAATGTCCAGATGCTGAAAAACGAAGGAATCAGGATGGCTGCCAGCCAGAACGAAATCCAGTCGAAGGCAATAATCCAGGAAGCGAAGTCTAGTAGGGTGCCTTTAGCCACAGAGTCTTCTGAAGCTGTAATCCAAAAGGTCAGGTTCAATAACCTGCGAGGGAGCATAAACAAAGTTTACAAAGAGCACAAAAACCAAAGCTTAGTCAAGAGGTGGCTGAGTTTGTTACCACTGTAGGCAAACACTCTCGCATCGAAGTGCTGGCAGCCTCCTGCTTAAATCCTCCTCCAAGCAATCAGAAGAACAAGGCGCACCTGTCCACCAGTGCACCTGAGAGCTCCAGCACCATCTGGGAAAATGAACACAATGTTGGAAAGCACATACAAACACACTCACACACACACACACACACATCCTTGTTAAACTCCCACTGCAGGACCGAAAGTAGTTCACTGGGTTGTGGGGTCCACCCTTTCTAGTGGTCCTAGAACCATGAAAAAAAATCAGGCAAGTCCCAAAAAAAATCTACATACTAAAAGTCACTTTCAATCACCAAAATTTCAAACTTTATTTTACATGTTTGTTTTTCAGTCACATGTGGGGCCTGTCTCTAACATTCATGCTTTGCAGGACCCACCTTCACACACATCCGATTTTTAGTCAGTTATGGGGCTTGCTTTTAATATTCGAACATGAAGAGGTCCATCTTTACACACATGATTTTTTTAGCCAGTTATGGGGCTTGCCTTTAACATTTAACTCTTGTTAGGCCTGCTTTCATAAAGATTTCCTTTATCTTTAAATTAGGATCCATCAAATTCAACCCTAAA